>JZKD02S2008585.1:358068-376967 GCA_000966675.3 Picea glauca | reverse complement strand
TGGGCTCGGAGGGCTAGGACATCCATTGATGTCCTAGGGCTAGGCGTACTAGTCAGTAGGGTGGCTGGTTTTGGGGTGTCCTAAGGAGCAGCGTCAGGTTCAAGCGGCGGATAGCGTCAGAGTGAGGTATGTGAATTGTTAGTAAATTTTATTTATTGATATATTGGATTGAATGTGCTACATTAAGTGAATTTTGAGTGAATTTTAAATTTACTGTTCTGTTCTAAATTAATGGTTGTTATAATTAAATTAGAGCACTACAAATGAGTCCTTCCATGATGACCTTTTTGCATGACTGTCATGACAGATCCCGGTTATAGAGGACTACCCGTATGCCAGGATTGATTTTTCGAGAGACTCGGAGATACCAGTACCTCCTAGTGAGGCGCGAGGGGAGATGGGTAAGTCTCCACCTTTGCAGTTTTTTTGTTGTATATCTAATTTTTAAGTTATTTTGTTATATATATCATTTTTTTGTTATGCCAGAGTATTTGACAGATATATGTTCATTGTATGTAGATGTGGGACCAGTACGACCCACTGATTATGTGAGGAACAACCATCGTCCTCAGCCAGGGGCTGCACCTGCCGCCACAGGGGGACCAGAAGTAGCAGGAGATCTCCTAGTCGGGGAAGCTGAGTGAGTATTGAGACGGGTTGAGCGTAACTTTACTGTGCTCACTCGCACGGTCCTGATGGCAGATATTGAGGACCTGCCACCATCTATGCAACCTCATGTAGTGGGGGCACCACATACATGAGTTCGGTTGTTTTGGCACCTAGCCAATGTTGTGGATCAATATAACAGGGCCCACAGGCCCTGACTTTAGCTAGACATTTTGACATGCCATGAGCATGACTTGTATATATTTTTTGAGGGCATAAGCCCTATGACTCATTGTCAGTCCTATTTTTGAGGCGCTTTCATCCATCCATGTACTCTGTTTACTTTATGATATTATATATGGTTTTTTGGTCTTTTGTGTCTTATGGATCATGTGTGTAACAATGTATTTACATGCTTATGTCAATGTTCTTTCATATGTTTGCAAGATGCCAATCTAAAATCTGATTAGCTAGAGTATCTGTAACTTGATTTAACCTCCTAAGAACATGAAAATAGGTAATATAGTCAAAGTTTCGTTCTAAGAGACGTAACCTAAGGAATCATCATTGTAAAGTTGGATCATGAACCAGGTACACTCTATTTAACTGAGACACAACCAATTGAGCGTTGAGATAGACCCAGAGATGAGAGATACCCAATGACAAAGCGTCATAAAACAAATCAATAACTGTGCTATACTCAGAAACATTATTTGTGGTGTCACCTAAGCATATCCCTCCAGAAGATAATAACTAGCCTTGAGGTGTAAATATTACCCAAGCTGCGGAGGCAAGCCTCCGAGTGTGCCAACTAGCCACGTCTGCATACCCAATGAACTCTTCGGAATCACTTGACATCTGCCACAGTGACAAAATATAGTATCAATGACACTTCCATAATACTAAAAGAAACTAAAAAGTAATAGTACAAAGACTATACATATGTTACAAAAAAGTTACCCGCAGTGACCTTCCTATGAGTAATACTTCTTGAGATAGAGCCCATTTCTAGGCTCCTCTAAAGCATTCCCTTCAAAATCAACCAGACGATAAGAGACCTTTTTTAAAACCTTGTTTATGATGAAAGGTCCGAACCACATGGGTTTGAATTTTCCTGCCCCCAAGGGGTCCTTATCTTTGTCGTAGACTAGGACAAGGCCACCTTCAGAAAAAATCCAAGGATGAACCCTATCATACTGAAACTTGACCTTATGTTTGTGAGCCTCATTGTTCAGGGCCACATCACGATGCTACTCATTGAGCTTCTCAAGGTATACTAACCGTTCTTGAAGTGGAGAAGTGTCTGGAAATAATTGTACTGCCAACTTTAGAGATGGGATTTGACATTCGATAGGCAAGACTGCCTCCAACCCATAAATGAGTTGAAAAGGTGAGAAACTGGTTGCAATCTTAACAGATTTTCGGTAAACCCATAATGCCGAGTATAAAATCAAATGCCAATTTGACTTGGCTGAGTTGATAGTTCACTGTAGAATAGTCTTAAGAGTTTTGTTTACAGCTTCCACTTGCCCATTGGCTTGGGGGTAGTAGGGTGATGAATGTTATTTCCATAACCCAATTTTGGATGTTAATTTGGTCATCATCTGATTCTGAAAGTGACTTCCATGGTCAGTGACAATCTCCCTCGGGACGCCGAACATTGTTATGATTTGGTTAAATAAAAAGAGAGATACAGTCTCTCCATCATATTTAAACGTTGGCATAGCTTCGACCCACTTTGTGAAGTAGTCTAGAGATACGATGATATAGAGGTGCCCCCTTGCTGAAGGAGGGTTGAAAGTAGTGTAATCAATCCCTCACTTGGTGAAGGGACCAATTGTGACGATAGGAAACATGGGGGCGGGATGTTCCCTCATCTTCCGAGAGAAGATTTGGCACGGATGACACTTCTTGACTGATTCGATACAATATTTGATAAGTTTGGCCATAAGTAACCTACTCGTAGAATCTTTTGGGTTGTTTCCAACCCAGGCAAATGACTGCCACAAGCTTCGGTATGACAATCGTTAAGCATGATAACGGCTTCCTCATGAGTGAGACATCGGTGTAGGATGCAATCTACACCTCTCTGATACAATGTATCATCAAGTATGAGATAATTCTTATCTTGATGGCATATGAGTCGACGCTCATCATGAGAAGTAGTGGTGGGGAACTTCAAAGTCTGGAGATAGATAAGTATATCTCCATACCAGGGATCCAAAGATGTGATCAAAAAGATATCTCCTCGGATAGGCGATTCTTCAGGTACAATGTCACCTGACTCAACTGAAAGTTCTGAAATAAGTTCTGCGAAGACCAGTGACTTTTTGGACTTTGCTGAAACGAAGTCTAAGTCAAACTCCTGAAGGATGACTATCCATCTACTGATTTTTCCACCTATCACCTATCGTGTCAACATGTATTGAAATGGATTCAAGACAACAATGATGGTGGTCTTGCAAAACAAAACATAATTATGGAACTGTTGAACAACATGAACTGCTGCTAACGCAAGTTTTTCGATGTGAGAATAATTGAGTTCCGGTCCTATGAGGCCTCGGCTCAGGTAGTAGATCACGTATTCTGAGAAAAAGTCATCTTCCTAAACTAAAACCATGCCAATGGTTGATTCTGTTGCAGCTAGACATAATAAGAAATCTTTGTTATAGTTAGGTGGCCGGAGCAGAGGGGTAGTTGTGAGGGCATGTTTCAATGCATTGAAAGAGCATTGAGTCGTATCGTCCTAGTAAAAGGGAATGTCTTTCTTCAGTAAACGCATAAATCCCTTGGTGATCTCGGCATAGTTGGCGATGAAGCGTCGTAAAAATTTCACCTTGCCTTGTAGACTCTGAAGCTGAAGGATTGTGCGTAGAGGGGGCAATTGAATTATTGCCTCAACCTTGATCCCTATTGTTGACACTATGAAACCTAACAATCGTCCTGACGTTATGAAAAATCCGCACTTGTTTGGATTCAAGAGAATCCAAAAGTAGCGACAACGTTCAAACATAAGTTGTAGGTGTGCAGGATGATCCGTTCTCTTGCGAGATCGAGATGCTAGATCATCTAGGTAAGCCTCGACTATATGCTTGAGGTCATGAAAAGCAAAAGACATGGCCTGCTGAAAGGTGGCTCCAACATTTTTGAGACCAAAAGGCATCTTATGATATGAGAATATACCCCATGGACAGATGAATGTCGTTTTGTGTTGGTCTTTGGGTTTGATTTGGATTTGATTATATCCCGAAAAACTGTCCATGAAAGAAAAGGCTTTGCAACCTGCACATTCATCAATGATCTAGTCGATGAAAGGTGTGGGAAAATTATCTTTGGGACATGCCTTGTTCAAATCATGGAAATCGGTACATACATGAATCGTGCCTTGTTTTTTATTGACGAGTACGGGGTTTAACACCCATTGGGTCAAATGGATAGGATATATAAACCTGGATTTTAGCAATTTCTCAACCTCAACTTTAATGGTTGTTGCTTTCTTAGGATTAACTAGATGGAGTGTCTGCCGAACTGGCTTGGCATCAAGATGCGTGGTGATTTCATGTTCAACTATTTTTGGATCGATGCCTAGAATTTCCTCATAAGACCAGGAAAAAACATCGTGGAATTCTTTGAAAAGGTCTATGTATATTTGAACCTCTTCGGGGGAGCAGTCCGCTCCAATGAAGAAATTCTCCATGACGCCATGGTTTTGGGAGATATTGATCGGTAAGGTTTCAATGATAGTTTCCATATTACCCTCAGCATAAACCTCGTGTGTAGCTAAGGGATTAATAGGACAAGACCGATTTCCCGTCATAGTCACAGTGAATTCTCTTGCTTCAATTTGGCTTAAGTCTGGGAGGAAGTATGATCTGTGATGAAGATCTTCCCAGGGTTTATCTAGACTAGTCATTGCTTCAATTATTACTTCATCAGAGAGAAATACTAAGTCTAATGAATCGGTGTGAGCAAGTGAACCCTGAGCCCAAATAGGCTCTAGAAGAGGATCTAACTCTTGTGAAGGAGCTGGATCAATGTGGGATGAAGTTTGCTGGACTAAGGAGTACGCTACTTCAGCTGTAGACAAAGGCATGGACATGCTCGTATGCCCTGTCTCATCCATCATGGTTGATGGGGAAGGAAGTGTCCATGGATCATCAAAGTAAGTCATGCAGAATGATGAAACTTGAAAAATCCCAACCTTATGGTGATTGGATATAAACTTGATATCGCCTTGAGGGGGTGGGTAATCGAAGGTACCCATCAAAGATGGGCACAAACCAACCCCTATGTTGACGACACCTGGTTGAGGATTATCGATCATTGGTACCGTGGATTCCCCCAAAGCAGGGTCAGGTCTAGAGAAGGAAAATTGATCGATGGTCACTATCCAACCTTCGTGTGGAAACAACATGACTCAAAAAACTGTAGCAACCGCAGCTTGCATGGCATAAGTCCAACTCCTTCCTAAAAAGAGGTTATAGTCGAGGGGAGCATCGACTACCTCTACTTCGACACACATGGTCTTCCCTCCTAACTGCATGGGGAAAGAAGGAATGATACCATGTGGTCGGAATGAACGACCGTCAAAAGAAGTGAGGAGAGTAGGTGACAGAGACAAAATGGGCTGGCCAACGGCCTTCCAACATGCCAACAACATAACGCATGTCGAGGCACCCTCATCAACCACTGTGTGGAAGATATTCCAAGTAAAATTTTTTGTGGGATAAGCCACTACTATCTCAAATGCTACGTGGTAAGGAAGATGAGGTTTTAAGTCAGTTGTATCTAGCATAATTGTACCCAGATTACAAGTCTTGGTAGATCCTAAAATCGTTAGCAAAGATTTCCTCTGGAAAGGGTAGCTTTGGAGGACCTCAAAGCAGACATCACACAAGGGGTTTGTGATAAATTATCCACCATAAAGTAATTATGGGTGGCCCTTGGGTTTGGGTTATGAGAATCTTTTTTAAATGCACCTTTGGGACTGTGTGTCATTGTTTTTCCCAACATCTTCTCAATATGTAGAGGAAGAGATGGGAATTCAACTTCTTTACCCTTCTCAGAAGTGCTTGGTTTACTATAGTCATGTTCTCTAGTCGATATAAATGAATTACCCCTCACCATATATACATTTGTGTATGCAGGGTTGTTCGCAGGCGAAGAGCGGTCTTAGCTACCCCCTTCCATGCTCGTAGAGGCTTGTGTTAGATTTTGCCCATGTTGAAATGGATTGGTTAACATAGTAGGTTGTTGATGCGTCACAAACTTTTGGGCTTCTGCAAGCTGAGGACATACATGGGTCAGATGGTCTTCCGCGCACAAGTTGCATGGATACCTCTCCTTTTGTTTCTCATTGGTGTCCCTTCTAGCATTATCAGTAGGTTTTTTATCCCCCTTACCCTTCTTTCATTGTTTTTTCTTTCCTTCAGGCTGTTGGGTGGCCTTTGGGTTAGTCGATTTCACTTTGTGTACCTACGACATTTTGGTAGGGGGAGCAACCAAAGTAGTAGTTTGGCTGGCCATTGTGTGTTGGATAGATAATTGCTGCAACTACTTCATCAATTGCTCAGTGGGCTTTGTTTGTGTTGAACCAACAATACCATCGGCATGTGGTCTAGCTGTCTGTCTAGTTTTATCTAGTATTGAGCATGGCACATCTAGAAATATGTTTTATAATAAACTAGACTGAGAATATATGAGCTCAAATTGTTGAGCTCTCATGATGGCGTCTTCTTCGGAGAATACACTCGATGTTGCGACATTTTTGGATAACTACGAGACCAACGACTTAAGGAACCACTCAAACAGGAATGCTGGTGGGACTGGCACCTTAATGAGACTCTTCCGACATCTCCATTATCGGATGTGATCAGAGATATGGTCCGCTGTCGTCTACTCGAAATTGGCCAGCAGCTCTGTGTCAACATCATATCTCACAGGTAACTGAAAATGGTTTAGGAATGTCATTGCCATCTCACCGAAGGAAGAGTTTCTTGATCGATCGATCTCAATGTACCATTTTTCGTCACTCCCAATGAGAGTACGTTGAAACAATTGCAACTGTACAGAGTCATCTTTCAATGAGTTAGATGAGCACCAAAGATGAAAGGTAGTCACATGATCTCCTGGATCTTCGTTAGGCTTGGCTTCGAACTTTGGAATGTCCAAAGGCAACTTTGTCGGCATAGAAGGCCAACGTGGATCATGACAAATAGGGTCATTCAAAAACCTTGTCAAATCTGGCAAGTGCAAAGTCACTAGGAAGGGTAGTTTGGGTTGTTGGTGATAACCTGGGAAAATGGGGCCTAGAGTTTGACTGGCACTAGGTTGCCAGGAAAAGTTTGGTTGCTGGCCCAGAATCTGGTAGAAACCAGGTCCTTGGCTAACATATGGATTTTGCATATGTGGAGACATAATTGGCTGATTTCCAAAATAGGACATAGATGGTTGGGCATGCATGGCATTCGAAGGACTTTGGGAAGGGTTTCCCCATGCCGGTCCCGTGGGGATAGGCATAGTAGTTTGTTTGGGGTTCCATTGATTGTGGAAAGAATTACCCCAGATTGACATTATGAACGAGGGAACGGATCCCTGCCAAGAATTCCAAGGCCCTGCTGCGAAAGAAGTTCCTAGGTTTTCCCCCTATGCAGAAATAGTACCCTGTATAGGAGTAGATTGTCCAATAATGAGATTGCCCCCAATTGGGAAGGTGTCTGATGAGAAGGCATTGTTACCAAAGGTTCCGGCCAAAGAAAATGGTGTCGAACCTACTGGAATATTATGCGAAGGTGGTCCTTGACTCCCCACTCCAAATAAACTATGGTATGTAGGTTGCCCGACGGATTGCTGATGCGAGCCACCGAGTGAAGGGGACAAAGGAGGGATATGACCTCCTCTGTAAGGAAAAGTGTTAAAAGGAGTAGGATTTCCCCCCATGTGAACTTGCAGAGGAGCGCTATAGCTCCCTGCCCCCAGACCTAAAGTCTGTAAAGTGGAGTAAGAAAGTATAGGACTTGTACCCGAACTAGGCAACCTGTATGATAACGGAGGGCCTATTGCACTTGGTGGGAAAGGGGTTGTGGCCGCTGCTAGAGATGGGATCAGACCACTTTGCAATGTAGAAGCGGTCGAGACCATGGTGGCTCAGACTGGTGATGGTGGGTTAGGAGGTGAAAACTCTCATGTGGTGACGGCCGTAGAGGGAAAGAATTCCCAGAAGAAGTAACAACATTTATTTCTATTGTTGTGTGCAACACTATTTGGCGCTCGTAAAATTGAATTGGTACGATGAAAGGTGCCAAGAAATTAGTGGTTGGGGTTTCAACCAGGCCAAGATAATTTTCTCCAAGGTCCAAAATGGTCGATTCCTCTGGAAGTTGGTCGGGCACAATTTCTTGTGACTCGGTCGCTTCAAAAGACCCTTGCTAGTCTAGCTTTCGCCTTAATGGTGGCGGGGGTGGCTCCAATGTAATTGGTGGTAGGCCAAGAAGCCTTCATGATCGGTGAAGATCATGATCCTCCACTGTGTGAGAAGATCAAAGACACACTAGGGTAGTCTAATTGTTCAAAAGTAACACACACTAAAAAAATCCCTAGAATATAAGACAGGCAAACACTAAATTAATTGGAAGAACAGTTACAACAACCAACACTAGAGAAACTTACCGATGCAAGTGAAAATCGAACACGGAAGCACCCTCCAGGTATACTCTGCAAAGCATGGCCTGATTTCTGTCCTAGGTACCACAGTATACCTCCGCAGTCACCTGTGTATGTCACTAGAAAGATAGGCAACTACGTTGCCAGCGCGCAAATAGTCACTAGGCGGGTACAGTCGAAAGTCGGGTAGACCATAATGAGTAGGGTATCGAGCCAAAAACCTGTCAAGGGTATCAAAAACAAGTGGTATAGAAGACAACTGAGGACCTCGAATGGATTTGAGACCCACGAAGCTCCGTGGCAAATGCAATCAACAAAATCCCAAGACAAGCCCTCTATATGTGTTCTCCACTACGATTGCTCCAGTTTTGGAGGGGTTATCTCCGCTACCTTTCCGCACACGACCTTGTGTTTATCCCCTATGTTAGAGGGGGGTCCCAGATAAATTTCACGATAATGGACTTTGACACTCCCTATCAAGACTCTTATGTATGCTTTGCAACCTTGAAGAGTTTCCTTTCCAACCTAAATCAAGGCTCTAGCCTAGACTAGTTGATGAACCCTATAAAACATAAAGTCCAGTTGATTTTAATTAGTGTTATTTTTATTGGCTTGATATACTCAAATGGGTACGGTAGTGCAAATGATGGTGTTAAGATTCTTACGAAAAAATGATGAAACTTACATGAACACTGGCAAAGAATGATTGTACTTTTTTTTTGAAATGCTTTTAAAATTAGAAGAAAACACAATGTTATGCTAGTTTCTTTTTCTTTTTCAAATAACGATGCAAATAAAATGATAGGAAAGAAAGAGATCTAACAAACTAATTTTTTCTTTTATATTTTCTTCCAATCACAGCAGAAATAAGAAAATTTCAAGCTAAAAATAAGTTAAAAAGCTAGGAAACACAAGAAATGTTCTAAATGAAAAAGAAAGCTATAATAGAGTCCAAACCTAGGCTAATATGCTATGACAAGGACCAAGAACCCTGAGAGATATAACTCTTGACAAGGAAAATGATGACTGCCTCTCCTCAAACAAAAATTTTCTCAACAGGTACGCTGCTGACAGTTCAACAGCCTGTGTGTTCACGCGAGCTGTGTAAGGTCAAAGCGAGTGTACATGCATGCAGGCAGTATGTAGCCCACATGTACCTCTACAACTTTTCAAAAATGAAAAGAAAAGCAATCAAGCACTGGAAGAGACTATTGGTATTGAGAACCAGAATCTCTTGAAGACTCAAAAACTTACTTTGACAAAAAAAGAAAACAATTGAAGGAAAAAATTCGTAAAACAAACCAATCTGAGACGAGACCGCAAACAACCAATACTCAGAAAGAATTCTAGAAAACCCCTAAGAATTTTTTATTCTGACAGGGAAGAGGATGACTGCCTCAAAAATTTTCTGGCATCGACAGGCTAATGCTACTTCTTTAGCTAGCGTTCATACGTGGGCTGTAAGAGAGTAGGGCATGAGTACACACATGCATACCTTGGGTATGCCATGTTTACCTCTGTGGGTCGCGAAAAACATAGTCAAGCATATAACACAGAAAGTCTGTGTGGTAAACCAGACTCTCTGCTAGCTCAGACTTTGTAGAAACTAAAAAACAAGCAAGAAAACCAGTCTTTTAAACTACCCAACAAACAAATAAAATTCCTAGGAACCCTAGAGACTTCCCCAGTATGGTCGCCAATTATGTTGTGAGGGAAATATCCTTATGGACTAGAAAATAGGGTTATTCTTTGCATGCAGATATGACCAAGAGAAAATGTACTTTATGCCTTTGTCCCCAGACTTAAATCCTATTTCTTTTCAGTAAAACATGGGTAGATCAACCTACCTTGTTCCAGGCATTTGATGTAGATCCCTTGTCTCACTTGATCACTTGTTCGCAATTCTCCTTTCCAATGATGACCTGCATACAAGACAAGCAACAACTACACATGCATCTTACCTATAGACTAACAAGTTAGAAATTCAAACATGTACTTAACAAATTATGAATAACTCATGAATTGGGATGGAAAAAGCATTTTCTTTATTACTTTAAATGAGTCAACTTACAAAAAGTTGAAATTGACCACCACTCCATGAACCTGATCCTGGGCTCCTCCTCAACTGTCCTCCAACTTCTTTGCTCCGTATCCCTTCTAGCACAAGGATGGCTAAAGGGTTGGGACAATGGGAATATGCAAATGGGCAGAGTTTCTTTGCTATCTTTTTCCTCCTCCAAATGGGACCCCTAGCCCTTCTTTTATAGGCTAGAAGAAGCTAGGTATTTGGATGAACCCTTAGCCATGCATGGCTAGGAGTTTCAGTTAACTCACCTAGAGTTGTGTGTTCCATCAACAACTTTCCTTTTTTCGTGCTTTTGTCAGTCCATGCGGGCTGTTTTAGGTCAACTAGCGTGTACAAGCATGTAGTAATAGAGTAGGGCACGTGAGCCCTTATAAAAGAGGTTTTTTAAAGAGTTGTTCAGCAGTGCTTTGGCAAAGAAGGGATCTAAGATGTATTGATGCCAAGTAAGCATGTATGGTGCAATTTAGGGTTATAACACTCCCAAGTCTTTTTATACAAGATCTTGATAAAATCATGCCGAACTTGGGAGGAACATCAACCACCATGATATCCATGACCACACTTTTCATGGGAAGCTAAAACAAGGTCACAACTAGATCTTTGATGACCCGAATACATTGCACCCTTCGAAAACAGGGATGGTAGCATATGTGAGGTCCATTTGCAAGGTTCCCCCAAGTCTTTTTATCCAATATCTTGATAAAATCATGCCGAACTTGGGAGGAACATAAACCACCAAGATATCCATGACCGCACTTTTCATGGGCAGATGAAACAAGGTCACAACCAGATCTTTGATAACCCCAAGACATTGCACCCTCCTTGAATCGAAATAATACAAATCATCATAAGATTTTGTGATTTCTAATACAAGCTCTTCCATAACAATTTTGAGCATGAGATTATGAGATGCCCCTACGTCCATCAGATAATTATGAAGCACATTTTCATGTATGTTTAGTGATGTATAGATGAGGGGAGATGAGTCATCTTTATATTCTACCATAGGACCTAAGATGAACGTTGGATTTTCATCTTGGAGGTTTACCGAGTCTATGGAATGAGGAGATGGTTCAAACTACAATAGCTTAGAGAGGGATTTTTTGAAATCTTCGTGCTTGACAAGCTCTAAAAGGGGTACAAGGATTCTGATATTCTGAATCTCGTGCTCAGAGTTAAAGGAGGGGGGGGGCTTCAGAAATTCTCTCACCTCTGGGATGAGGTCTTTGGCTACTAGTGAGGGGTTCTGAGCTTTTTTTTCTTTATTGTTGTTTGTTGCATTTTTTAATAGGATTCTCTACTCTGAGAGCTAGATCAGGGATGTCAAACTTCCCTTCTTTCTTCTTAGACCCGAGGTTATATTTATTTGGACTATTATTGGATTTCCCCCCCTTACTCAACTCATTTATTTGGATGTCTAAGAGAGATTCCTCATATGTAGATTGAGTCAAATGGGGAAATGGGGGGGTGTCTCTAAGACAATGGATCTTAGGATCAATATCTTCTTCCTCCCCCTCCTCATCAACAATAATATTATTTTGAAGAGGAGTCAAGATTTTTTGATCATCCCTATCTCTATTTTTGGGCTCTCTTGGAAGTATTTGAGGGGTGTTATTTGGTATTCTGAAGTTGCCTCTGCTTTCATAATTTTGTGCATTCTTATAACCTTGTTTTCCTTCAAAATTCATCTTCTCCATTTCTGTAGATAGGGACTTCACCAACTTGGTAAATTTATCTACTTGAGGGTGAGATGTAGAAGAACCAGAGGTTGAGGCTTCATGTCTTCCCCTTCCTCTACCTTTGTCAGCTTTATTCCTAAGTCTATCAACTTCCAATACATTAGATTCTACTTCTAGGGCTGCATATTGCACGTGAGCCAAGGAAGTAGCTCTTCTCTCTCTAAGAAGGAGGAATAAATTAGGGTCAAAATCACTAGCATAAGTGATTTTGGTAGAGGCTTCGATAAGATTTATCTCAACAGTGATTTTATTGTACATTTTATTGAATGTTTTGGAGAAGTCAGAGACAGATTCTCCCTCCTTTCTGTTTAGGGACCCAAACTCTGTGGTATAATACATAAATTATTTTTTATCCCCTGACTGTCTTAAGAATACATCGTCTAGAGCCTCAATCCCAACAATAGATCCATGGGTCAATCCCCTAAACCATTTTATAACCTCACCATCAAGACTCTGGATAAATACTCTCATCCAGACATCTTTGTTTTCAATATTCAGGTTGTCTGCATAACTGTGGAAGGTAGAAAGGTTTTCTTCAGTAGTTACATCTTCCTCTCCAGTGAATTTGGGCATATAATTTAGTTAATCTCCAGCAGGCAGGGCATTCATGGGTTGAGGTAAGACTAGAGGGGTGTATCTAGCAGCCACTATGGAATCCATCCTTTTTCTAAGGGGATTGGCACCTACCATAGGGATAATAGGTGGAGGAGAACTCGAAGGGGAAGGGGTTCGAGCAAGGGAGACTAGAACTAAGCTTCTGGGAGGAAAGGGAAACAACATAGTATTTGAAGAAAAGGCTACATAGATTGAGGGAGTAGAGCTTTATTTCTTTGTAAAGCCAATAACTCTAATATGAGGAGGGGTGGTAAAGTCTAGAGTGGGAAAATATTCTGAGGTACTGGGTCTAAACCATGGTACAACTTCAGGGGAAATAAGAGTGACAAATATTTCTCCCTCCAATCCAAAATCAGGAGGAGAAAACTCAACAAGAACAATCCCGAAGTTGAAAGTTAGGGAAACTCCAATAGAAGGTATAATAGGGAAATGGGAAGAAGATATCAGAGTTTATACAAGAGGATAATAAAAATAATAAAAAATACCTGGTTCAACAGTAGAAGCACCTTCTCAGAGGGCCTTTGCCTTTCTAAAAATTTTCTCTCGGTCAGCTTCAGGTGTTTCTAAAGGCAGTTGTGGAGAAGACCTCATGTGTCTACCCCTAGAATCCATGACTGAAACATTGGAGTCGCCAGTGGATTCACCTCAATGAAGTCCCCATAGTGGATTCGCCAGGTGCACAGTTGCAAACTTTTATGTACTAAGTTCTGATGCACCTTCAGAACCCATAAGCTTTGTCATTCAATCCCAAGGAAAATCTTCAATTTCATCCCCGACAATGACACCAGAAATGTTAGAACTGAAAGTCACCTCTTGATTTCAAAAAAGGCAAGCCCGATACCCATCATAGTTTTATGTCACAGGTTGGTTATAAGAAAGTTCAAATGGGCACAGTCTCAAGAAAATATCATCTTAACTTAGAAAACTTGACTGGTATGCACAAGCAGGTGAGGTATTAGTTTAACTTCAATTAGTATGTTGTAGTAAAGGTGAGTAGGAGGAATAATTTGGTGAGAAAAATGTAAAGGTCTGCTACAGACATCAGGTCTTCCAACATCCTAGGAGGAAAAACTTAAATACAAGATCTTCTTGAAATTCAAGTCTCAAATAAACTGAAAGGAATTACAACAACACTATAATCAAACATTCATCATAATATAGTCACAATAATTCACGTGAATCAGTCAATCATGAAATCTTTAAACATCGAAGGGAAACAAGAGGGAGTAAGGAATTTGACTGTCATTAAACAAGAAATCTCAGATTACAAAGGCATAATCGGAGAACTAGAATCTTCATTTAAAACTTTACAATATGGGAGCTTTGCTCTACAATCGACCCTAACAAAATATCAAAACTGAGTATTTATACTCAAAAGAAATTTCTCCCTTTAGAAGCACACTCTAGTTATTGCATTCAAGGCTTAGCGTCTACATATTCTTCTATCATATTGCACTTGCATGCTTTTTTCAGATGCAAGATCGGATCGGTATGGGCTTCACAAGAAAATCCATGACAGGGAACTTTTGGCTGACAGTCTGCCCTTCATGGCTAGATTTTCCATGATTTCCATTTATGTGGTGAAATGAGGTTTCAACCACCTTCTTCATTCTCATTAAAAATGTTTATTGGGATCAGGATGAGGCCTGACACTCATGAACGCTCTAGGTGAACTCATAATTCCTTTGAGTCAGTTCTGGTGCCTCGAGGCCACACAGATCTTTCTTTGTGACCAACTTGGGTGCTTCGATTCTTCGCGCAACTCCTTTCTCCTTGCCCCATGTGACCATGGGTCGTGACCTCATGCTTATCTCATATGAAAGCTTGGTATTTCTCATTTAGTGAGTTTTCACTCCCCTCACCTTCAAATATCTCGATGCTCAAAATCGCGAAACGACCCACCTAGATCAATGGTCGGATTTTCCTTGAAAATTATGGCTAGGATTAGTTTATCGAAAAAACTCAACCACCAACTGCTTGACATGAGCTTTCCCTTTATTTATGTCTCTTCTTCCTTATGACCATGGGCTGTGATTGTGGGCCCAACTTTTGGGCATGTCGCAATTTTGAGTTTCACGAATTCACATTGTGCTCCATGCTCAAACCTTCAAGTCATGAAATCATGATCACTCAGATCCTGCACCACATGTCTTTATGAAATGGACAGACCAGATCATATTGCGACTTCGCGCTTCGCGATTTTGCATGACTCTTCCCTTTGACTTCTCCCTCCCACGAGTAAACGAAATGATGATCCTGCGCCACACATCCCTCCCGGTACCAACAACTAGGATCAACCTCACGATTTTGAACCTCCGTCCAATGCTAAACTTGATGCAACTATATGATCCCGATCATTCGATGGTTGTCGATCCACTCCATATGATCGATCTCCACCATTGAAAGCTAATATTTATCGCTCGCTTGATTTGAGTCCATATCATACCTCTCTAAGTGTTTCTCTTAGTGCTCATGATTGTGGCCTATGAACAATTACTCATATGACTGGCTGAGGTCTTGGGAAAACAAAAGGATCAGCGACAAAGATAACGAGAGAAGTGATCGAAATTAGGGAAAATATAAAGGCTTAGGGCCAACATTTCTCAGACAAGATTCTAAGGAAAAACAAGTTTATCAAATGGGTGAAGGTAAGCAAAAGAAAAACTACAAGTTGAGAGGAAAAACTTACGATTGGGTCTGCAAAAAGAAGAAAAACAGGCAAAATTACAGACCTAGGTAGAAACCACAGACTCACAAGACCTTGACAATTTTATGTGATAACACCTTTAACAACCATACATGACAACTCCTTAAAAATATGAAATAGATTTTGGCTCAGTAACATATCAGATCCATGCAATCCAATCCATACAAATTGTTTAATTGTTGTCAATGAGGAGGGAGCGAAAAAAAGGTCATGGGATATGCAAGGGGTTTGTATTGAGTGAAAAATGTTAAAATGAGGGGGAAAAGAATCATGATTACTGCTCACAGAAAACACACAATCAATTGTAATGTAAACCAAGGAACATGTTACTGTAATCCATCCAAGAAACTGCGATTTCAAATGGTTACAATACAAAATTATCTTAACTTTAATTAAATTTTAGGAACAGGGAGTGAAAAATGGATATGGGAAGGCGAGGGGATTGTAATTAGAGAAAAGTGAAATAATGGTAGGGAAAGAGAGAAGATGTTGCTCATAAAATTAATTAGTTAATCCATAAATCCATTCTATATCAAATGCAAAAGATCCAACACTGACCAAATAATCACTGTGATCAATTAAACAACTACTATGTATAATTCAATCAATTCTATGTAATAACTTTCTCACTGTACGCAATTAAATCTCTAACACGGTGTCATCAAAACAAGACAATATGTCTTCCACAACAACCTGTATAAGAGTTTTTTTATTTCTCATTTTTCCACTTAATTTTTTAAAACAATTTCTAAATGAGCACATAGTCACTTATTTCCACTATGTTCAACATCAAAACATCAACCACAGTCCATGAATCATTTCATTCATCAAACACAGACACAAAAATCGTGCCCGATTCCATTCCTCAATTCCAATTAACAATTAAGTTGTAATTATACCATATTGTCACAGAACTTGTGCCCATCTCTGAAACAATGCATGATATTCATTTCCCATACATAGTGGACAGACAAAACACAATCATCAATATATTAAATTTCAATAATATTGACTTTCCATTTAAATGCACATCAATCACCACTTCAACTTATACGATGTCCTAGGATACACAGACCATTCAACAAAATGCAAGAGCATTTTTGTGACTGTACATGTCTAATTACTCCGGATCTAAACATCAAATGACGTTGATCTATCAATCCAATACAAGGGAACAAAGACAATGTGCCTACTCCATTTCTCAATTCAATCAAATCACAACAAAACCATACTGTTATAAAACTCGTGCCTATCTCTGATGGTGTGATCACACAATATCCATAACATGTACAGTGGACAGCCATGCCACAACTATCACAATTGTAATACTCCTGAATTGCAAATAAAAAAACAGTAACAATAACCCTTATTTCAATCTATATCATACTGCAGGGAACACACAACCCAATGCATAAAGAAAAGAGGCATATTCTCAGTCAACCATAAAACCATGCTAAACTATCGAATCAATTTCCATAATAAAATAATACAATGAATATGAAAACCACTGTCAATGCTACTCCACCAAATCATATCATTCGACCATGCATCCAACCAAAAACAATTGGTTCATTTATCAAAATAGGGCTTAAAATAATCAAGGGTGGACTCTGAGTAACCAACACAGGGAGGTTGGAAACGACCATCAACAATAGGTGAGAACATTTGGGACAACACAATGGAACCACATTGCATATCACCCATAGCTTTGAAAGACAAGGACATAATTAAATAGGCAAGAGAGTTTATGAACAAAGGAGTAGAGGTCCCTCACAGGCCAATAAATAACACCAGAACACACAGGGAATAACCATCACATTTTTCCCCAATCAACCTGGGTAATGTTGATATAAAAATAGAGTCATGAAATATCAATCAACCTCAAAACAAGCCCATTGGCATCATAGCCATCAACCAAATCCACATACACCAATAGTATAATGATCCCATACCCAGGTAAAACAATATATAATGACAACAGGAGGTTCGAGATCAAACCCAACAACTCATAACAACAATGTGACCAGGTGAGGTGATAAGAACTGTGTGAAGACAGTTGGTCAAGTCTGTACCAAATGAACCCTCTAAAAACATAAGGACAATAGAGAGCCTTCATGGCTTCTTCCACTTAGAATAATTAATGAAACTGTGACTTAAACCGTCGTTTTCCAATTGCAATGAAAACCACACAACAACCATTCCAGAGAAATACCATAAGTTTACATAGTTTCCAGTCTCAAGAAAATCATAGACCCATACATCTCAAGCCAATATATATTTCATAACTAGAGTGGGTTCATGGATGGTGAAAAGACATGCCTGTAACCAAGAAAACCTTAAAAATGTGAGTTTGGCCGAGCAATTCTTCCTCTGCTTCAAAATCAGATCTTAACCACATCAAAACACAATTGAACAATAGCCAAGCTAGGGTGAATGCCAATGGAAGGAGTATGGAGTTACATGTAGTAAATGCACGTCGCCTCCATCCCCCACTCATTCAATTCCTTAGTACACGCCAGTCATCCCTCCATCCCTCCATTTAATTAATCTATGCATTGAAATTAACATCCATCACTTGTCAAATGCACCACCCCATATCACATTTAACCATTTCCAACTATACCATAATTCATATCAAACGTGTTTCCATATAACTCAATAAATCGCATATCCACTAACCCTGTTAGCTAGGACTAACAACAATCCTTTAATTTCAATGCATGTAGTGTAGAATAGTAGCATAGTTTAATTTATTCTTTATATTTTTTTCCATATTTCTTTTATTCTTTTCCATGACTAACATATGTTTTGTGCAGGTGTAATATACAATAGATCATGGCACAATTAGCATATAAATAATAGTTATCATAAGCTCTTTGTGACATGGAATTGAGAATTTAGAGTAAATAAACCCACTCATAGCATTAATTATCCATCACCCATTTGTTGCGAATAGAACCAGCCTTTGAACATCAATTATGCCCTAACCTGTAAGCAATGTGGAACAGTGACATAACATCAAATAAGAACCAAATATGATCCTCCAATCTACAAGGGGGTCCCACCTACTAGTATTATATATATTGTTAGCTTATAATAATAGGCTTTAGCAATACTTTGCGGGCAAAATATTTTTTGCGAATTTTATCGTCAACAATAGTGTAATTCTCAGGATCGTTACTCCCTGCAATGGAGAAACTGGTGACCAAAAAGGTTTGGTCTCTCCCTACAATGGAGTATCTAGTGACGACGAGGTTTTGGTCTGTCTGTGGGCAGAAATAACTTGCGACCGCGATTGTTCAAGTGAGGAAAATAATATATCTGAAGCATAGCTATTAGATCTAGGACTAAAAACTTTCAAACAACCACAAAAAATACTTACTGACAGATAAAGAACAAATAATGGGGCTTACAAGAAGAAAATATATTGAGACTATGAATTCAAACATTGAGGAGGAAACTAACTAAATAATAATGACTTCCC
>JZKD02S2008585.1:333015-343701 GCA_000966675.3 Picea glauca | reverse complement strand
TATGGTGAAACAATGACTCTTTTCATCTTTAATCAGATATTAGCAAGGTTCGGTATCTCGAAGAATATTTTCACTGACCATGGTAGTCACTTCCAAAACAAAATGATGATTGAATTAACATCAAATATTGGGTTTAAACACGAGAATTCATTTCCTTATTACCTGCACGCGAATGGTCAGGTTGAAGCTGTGAATAAGTCTCTCAAGACTATTCTTCGGTGAACGATCAATATTCCAAGTAAAATTGGCATTTGATGTTATATTCAGCGTTGTGGGCCTACCGAACGTTTGTAAAGACTTCCACTGATTTTTCACCTTTTCAACTCGTATACGGGATGGAAGAAATCTTACCTATTGAGTGTCATATTCCTTCTTTAAAGTTGGCAGTGAAATTATTGTTAGACACTTCACCGCTTGAGGAATTCCTTCTATATCTCGAGAATCTTGATGAGTAGCGTCATGATGCAGCCTTAGCCAATGAGGCTCATAAGAAATGAGTCAAGTGTCAATATGATCGGTTCGTTCATCCTCAGATTTTCTCTCAAGGCAATCTTGTCCTAGTCTATAATCAAGACAAAGATCCCCTAGGGGAAGGAAAGTTCAAACCCATGTGGTTCGGACCATTCATTCTGAAAGAGGTCTTGAAGAAGGGCTCTTACCGTCTGGTTAATTTTGAGGGAAATTCCTTGGTGGAGCCTAGAAATGGACTCTACCTCAAGAACTACTACTCTTAGGTTGGTCGCCTTAGTGACTTCGTGTATATATGTATAATTTCTTATACATTTTTGTCCTTTTTATTTTGTGGACGTGTAGTTATTTATGTCTTCTTTTTCATTGTGGAAGATTTAATCATACAACATATACTCTATATAATCAAATTTTAGATTGGCATGTTGCACACACATAAAAAGAAAAGAACACACATACACATGTACATACATTTGTAAAAATGTCATCCATAAGAAAAAAAATATGTAAATATATATACTTCTCTCCAAAAATTTGTGTCATGAGTACATAGGTGATCATGAATGCCTCAAAAGTGTTCAGTATACATCATTGGTCTTATGCACTCAAAAAATACATATAAAAAGAGTGACCTTGGCACATAAAATGGTCTATGCTCTTTAAGCATGAGGCCTATTGTCCCTACCATAGTGTACAACGATGTTGGCCAAACATCGAAATAGTTGGACCCAAGTTCGTGGCACTCCCACTACATGAGGCTACATATAAGGGGGGAGATCCTCAATATTGGCCATCGGTACAGTACGAGTGAGTGTAGTGAGGTTTCACTCCACTCGTCAAAGCACTCTCTCAACCTCTACAGCTAGGGTCCCCCTGCATCTACTGGTCCTTTGACTGTTGTTGGTCCTGCCTCAGGTCAAGGACTTCGCTCATTCCTAGCGAAGTATGTTGGTCACATAGGCCCCACATCTATTACACAATTCAATACTCTATACATGCATAAAAAGGATATATATGAAATTTTAAAAAGTAAATAAACTTTAAAAAGTATGTTACCTATCTCGCCTCGCTGCTTGACAGGAGGCACTGGCATGTCATGGTCTTTATAGAATTTGATCTTGACATATGGGTAATCCTCCATCATCAAGATATTTCATTCCCACCAGTCAAAGAATGTGTCATCGAAGGCCTCTATGGTCCTCCCTCCACCCTATCATGGCAACAACGCTTCCCACCTAGTCACTACTAGAAAGGAGGATACATGCCCATGTACCGTCTCTCTAGGGTTGAGACAAGGCACCCTCTTGAAGAATAAGGAACACAAAATGGTACCAAACCTAAAGTTATTGTTGGTACGTCGTTGACACTCTGTAATTTGTCTCTTCATGCACATCAGCATGGTCATAAAAATTTTTCCTCCAAACATTGAATGGCACAATTCATGTGTGCTCGAGAGGCCTGATGTAGAGCCACAGATCCAGTAATCCCACTGATCAAGAGTAATATCACATGAAAAGATAGACTAGTGATCTTGTGAATCACCACTTGAGAACCTACCTTCTCAGTGCTAGCCTCACAATACATTAAGATATAATCCTCTATGTTGAAAGGTCGATGGGGAAAAGTCCTCAGGTTGATTGGTTTCTCTCTCCTCGAGAGGTCAATCAAGTAGATTTCCTTGGTGGTGGGGGTTAGTGATTGACCCTCTAGGATAAAGGCCTCTGCATCTGGGTGCCAATACTCCACATGATAATTGAAAATCCTAGGTTGTGCCCTCATGAATAGACACTAGAAAAACTTCCATAGCCCACAATGTGTTAGTGCGGCAATGGCTATAGGGTCATCTTCGACCAAAATATCAATGTCCTCATGTTGCCTCTCCCTTTAGTGAACATACATCCTGTTTCATGGAAAAGTGGAGGAAGTTAGTACTTTCATCTTGATTTTTTCAAAGTGTTTCAAGGTGTATGTGGGCTATTTCCTACACGGTCGCATATGTACACAAGATGGTGGTTTCCTGTTCGAGTACATATGTGGGTTGGCCTTAGACAACCTACTTACACACAGGGACACTCTTTTTAGGAGAGTGTGCCCCTTTAAAACCTAAAACTAATGCATAAAAATGTTTTGAAATGAAAGAGGGAGGAATTTGTACTTACTGGGTCCAAGTAGAAGGTTGTTTCGTCCACTAAATCTCTCAGAATCAACTATTTTAGCGAAGGGGGTTTTTCACCTTTTAGTTGATTTTCAAATTACAATGGTCAAAATGAGTTGTGAACCTCTATTTATAGAATTGTTTGGTCCTTTTTACCCCCCTTTGACCCCCTTTGTCATTATTTTTGTCTTGGTGATCACTTGATTCCGTTTCTGGGTTTCTTATTGGGCATTCCAATACTCTTTTCCTTTTGGTTTGGTAATTTTTTTGGAATGGGTCACTTTTTGGTATCCTTTGATAAAAGTCATTTTTTCAACATTTTGCATATAAGTTAGGATTCCATTTCCACTTTATGCATATCGTTGTCTTTTCCATTTTATCATAGGATCAACCCCACCAAAGTGAGACACAGAACATTTATTGTTGTTCTAGAAGTGTTGTAATTAGGTGGTATAGCCTATCTTTACATGGATGCCCTAGGTAGATCCTTGCCACATTTTTGTGTCCATGCTATCAGTTATGAATATAGGCTTGGGAGTCCTTCTTAGTCCTGTCATGATTACGACTTAAAGCCTCATTCGTTTGATGCACCATCATTCTTGGCCTTAACCTCGGGAGTCCCTAATGAGAACGCTTTGTTGTCTTTCAAGCTCGCTTTTAAATTTGAAAGCAACATCCAATGAGACTACATTTATTCCTTTTGATCTTGTCTGGACTAACTGAGAAAAGTATCCCCCTGGAGTCTTCTTTAAGCCCTTTTCAGACTCTCTAAAAATGAAAAGATTGTCGAGCAATATTGTTGTCCTTCACACTCACCAAACTCAAATTTGAAGGCACATATGTCCAGCGGTAGTTTACCCCTTTTTTGGTTCAGATGGCTAATTTCACAAATAAAGGTATGCTCTAGGAACTTTGGTTCTCTAGAAGAGTATTCTCAGGCATAAGTTTAACCATTTTTCAGGCTTGAAGGACTAAATATTCGAAAAAGGAACATTCTCCTTGGTTTTGGTTTATCACTTTTTTTGGGCCCTGGAGATTACTTATGAAAAAGGAACCCCCCTAGAGTCCATAGTTAAGCTCTTTTCAGACTCCCTAAAATTGAAAAGATCATCAAGTGACCTTGTTCCTTCACACTCGTTAAATTGGTCCACAAGAACATCTAATGACATGAGTTTAAACCTTTTTCCAGCTTGTAGATTATAGCAGAAAAAGGTACGCCTTGAGAGATTCACCTCGACGGGAGAGTTATCCTCAATTACTTTTATACTTTTTCAGGCTAAGGAGACTAAACTCAGAAAAACATTGTGAGTCCATAGTTAAGCTCTTTTCAGACTCCTTGAAATTGAAAATATTGTCAAGTGATATTATCTGTGTGACACTCATTAAAATGGTTTTGAATAAACGTTTTTTTAGTGCAAGTTTACCCCTTTTTCGAACTGACTAGACTATCTCCGAAAAAGGTACTCCCTGGAGTCTTTTTTTTCATTTTTTCAGACTCTCTAAACGTGAAAAAACTATCGAGCTTACCTTCTCTGGGCTCATAAAAATTACATAGAAGGTGTCTCATTGTGTCTTTCTTAATTACGTTTGTGAGTCTCAACTTTGAGTCTTTGGCCTAATTTTGGCTCCATGTTTTTCTCAACTGAACCTTTGAATCATTTCTTATACGCAATCCTTGTAGCACGTCTTGCTTCTGTGAGATGACACCTTGACCCATGGAGGAATTTTCCCCGAGTGTCCTTTTCCTGCACAAGTCTCTTTTCTCTGAGAATTAGTATGTTCCATGTGCTTGGAACTAGTATGCTTTCTTGCGACACTCGTTCCTCCTTTGTAACGTAGAATTCTTTTATTATTTTTCAAGATCTTAAAAAATTGAAAAAGACAAAATAATCGAATATTCCAAAAAGAGGGGACGAGGATATATTTTTTTTTTTTTGGCATCAAAGAGAGTCACCCTTGGACAAAGCACATCCTTATGTTTGTTCATCAAGCATTGGGATCTAGTATGACCTTAGGAAGTTGTTCTCGCTACATAGATTTGTGTCCTCCTCCATTTGGTTACTCTTCCAAACACATGGAGAGTTTGTGCTACCTCTTGCATCACAAACTTATGTCAATGTCATGTTATTTGAGTCTGATCATATTTCATTCATTTGTCCAAGGGAATTTTTACCTAGCCTAAGTTGGCCTTTCTATATTTTTTCTTTTGACTTCCATGAGTCGGCCATCTCGAGAGTCCAATCGAGTCCAGATTCGAAATCAACGAAGTTCTCTTCCTAATCATCGAGATCCTAGTGTATTTTCCTGAGAATTCATAGAAGACCTCAGGGTAGTGAGTTATACACTCCCATTGCACTCCTACCTGAGTTTTGAAGAACTTGAAGTTATTGCTCGAGCTCTGAAGGCCTCACCTCTAGCCACAGGTATTACTATCTTCTTGAAGATACATATTATGCTTGTATATCTTCAATTGATTTTGAGATGTAGATCCAGTGTGTATTGAGTGTGGATACACTTTATATATTTATATGACATGGATATACAGTGCATTTGATTGGTATCCATGATTTACTTCATCCCGAGCATGGGTATGCCCGCCTAGAAGAGACAATTGTTGTTTTGCAGATGGCACCTACCAAACTCTGTTCCTGGGCTCACTCGATTCTTTACATTGGTGAATATATTGTAATGTATTTCTACCGTAATTTTCTCTTATGACCTCAAACATTAGGGAGAATCTGTTATAGCCCTAGAATTCCCTATTCATGCATACATGCCCTTGGCCCTCTTACTCACATCATTTTTCAAATCATTGCTGAGAAGCTCTTCTTAAAAAACAATTTTTTAGATCATGTACGCATCGTGCACCACTACATCCTACGTACATATGCTTGATTCATGATATATATCCCAGATACATATTCTTTATGCAAACTAAAAAGCACGTGTATGCTTGCAAAAGTTGCAAAAATTAAAAGGTTGTAAGGAATTCGGTGAAATTCAAGGGCTATTGGAGGTTTCCCAACCAATTCACCTGCTATATGCCATCACCCAACTAAACCATCCTTTTTTCATATAAAAGGAGGTGTTGGGGTCTCATTTCACATACAAGCATAAGAATAGTGAAACTCTACCCAATTTCACTCCCCTCCTTGCCCAAGCATTTTCAAGATTTTGTGAGTAAATTCCTCAGTATTCCCTCATTCAACCCCTTCTTCTTCCATTCAATCCATTCCCCTTACTTGAGGAGATAAGAATATTGTGAGAAGATGGCTATTGAAAGTGTACTTAGAGCATTCCAAAGAGGATCCTGGACAAGGTTCGCAGAATGGTGGTCAACAAAGATTGTAAGTTTTAGTCTTTGTTTGATGAATAAAAGAATCACTTTTCCTTGTCCCAAATCATGATGCTTTAAGTCTTCTTCTTTGATTTATGTATGACATTTTATATCTAACCCTAATTTATGAATAGAAGTTGTATGCTTGTAGTCCTTGTTTTCCTATCCTTGGATGTAGGTCAGCCTTGGCAAGTGACTTGTAGTCTTTGGAAATACAGAGCTTGAGGAGATCATCACCAGACGTGGGATAAAAGGTACAGTTACCTGATATTCTCTCCTATTTATTTATTTTCATTTATTTTTGCATGTTTTGGGTAGACTAGAAACTAGATTCAATTTTAGATGGTCATTCACTTTGTCTACATCTTAAACCCCGGTGTAGTTAAAGGGGATATTTTCCCACTAGAAGTACTATAGTTTCTTACGATGGATAAGATAACCGTGAATAAAATTGAAGAATTTCCTTTTATTAGATGTTGGGGCTTAACTAAAATAAATTAGCTTGGATAAGTTCATGCATCTAGTGCTGAAGAATCTTGGGAAAATGGAATGGATGAGTTGACCAACCTATTATCACTCCAGGAAACTCTCCTAGGCTATAAGTCAGAGATACCTGGTAACTCAATCTTTTTGGAAACTATTTTCTTAATAATTGATGTGGTTTTTGGATCAAGATGAATATCTAGGGGCTGGACTGTGTCTTTAAGACTGTCTAGTAATATCAAATATCACAAGGCCTTCTAAGAATGCAATCAGACAAGGGTTGATCAAATAGAACAGAAGATAGTTGTTGAACCAGATTATACTCATATAAAACAATAAGCATAATGGGTTTAAAAACTAAGGCAATAACTTATGATTCTTAACTTAATCAATCAATTAGTGAGATGACAGTCACATGTAGATTGAATAGGCGTCAATAAAGAAATCATTCACTCATAAGATATCATAGAACAAAAAAGAAAGGTCTGTCAACACAAATGAAGGAAGCTTGCAATGTTTCATATATTAAGAATGAGTCTCATTAACAGTAGCATCTTATAGAACCCAAAATCCAACCCTTGGTTCATATTCTATCCTAAGCTTTATAGCTTTCCAAAGTAGTTCTGAGATCCTGAAAACAAGGATCAAATATACTAAAGATAGTAACTCAAAATTCAGTTGCAAAAGATGTGGGATGATCCCCAAAAATGAGGTCAATCCCAGATTTCATGGTCTTTCTCTCTTGTTGATTGTTGGTAAAGTGCAGGATGCCTCCCAAGGCTAAATGATGACTCTCCAAGAGAGGCAAATTCGAATATGTTGAGGTGGCAAAGAGTCCTGATTTTCTGTCTTTGTCAAAGATATCAAAAACCTTTGAAACACCTACTCTTTCCAAAATCTGTCAAAAATAACTGCTAGATTTGTCTTGATAATTCATCAGATGTTCATTCGAAAAGATATCAAACCTTTTCATCTCAAAAATAACTTCGAGCTGTGTAAAAACTTGATCATTCTGAACATGACAGGCTTTCAGTGGGTAACTTGGAAAGCTTCTGGGTGGGTTAACCACCGAAAGAACCACTTTCGGTGGTTAATGAATAGTCATCATGTTCGCCTAAACCACCGAAACTTCATCTTTGAGAAAATTTCAAAATTGCAAAAATGCTTACCTGTAATCCCTTTTTGATGCTCATGATTTCTTAGATGAGGCAACCCTTGTTCATGCAGACCTGCGAACTTCTACTGGCTCTATGGGGGGTTCTGGTGTGTCCATCATGGTCATGGCTAAGTTAGCCAGAGTTTCCAATCTAGTCTGCTCCTCTGCTGGTGATTGAAACTCTTTTAACTTCAACCTCATAATCCTGAGCTGTCTATACAGCTTCATGTTTTCTCTGATCAATACCCTGTTTTTGTCTTTAATTTTGTCATGCTTCTCTTTGAGGGTTTGATTCATTTTGAACAGTTCTGCAATTCTGTCAGTGAGGTTTCCATTAGCTTTTTTAATCACCCTTTCTAGGACTTCCATTTCATAAACCTGTTGTAAGAGCTTGTTTATTTTCCATGATCTAGTTGTTTTAGGCTTGCTTGAGGAGGCTTCTGCTTCTGGTTGACTATGGGCCTCTGGAGGACTTGGTGAAGGTGGATTTGAACAATAGTCTGCACCCTGTTCAATCTGCATGTTATCCTGTGTCTCTGCCACCTCTTGTTCTGGTTTTGAATCACTATAAGGTAGGTTTAGGGGGTTATTTCCTGTGATAGGTTTTTTAGACTGCTTCCCTTCAAATTGCAATTTTCTTTTGATTCCTTTCTTCTTGCCAGGGGATGATTTTATGGGATCTCTTGGTGGTGAGATTCCTTTTCTTTTCCTATTACTGCTTTTGGGAGTAGGAGTCTTTCTGCCCCTAGCCTTCTTAGTTTCTTTCTCTGGTGGTCTTTCTGTTTGAAATTCGTTCCAAAACAAAAAGAAGCTCCACTCAACATGTTTCCTCTGTAGAGCTTCTCTTACAAGAAGAGTAATAAGCCCTTGATGTGATAATCTGATGACAACCTTAGCAGGCTGGTCTTTCACTTGTCTTTCCATCTTCGTTAAGGTTTTGTGAAAGAAGTAAGGCAGGTTTATAGGTTCTCTGCTTGTGAAATGATTTAGAAGTTTAAAATGATAAAAAATTACCCTGTTGTACCGCCCCTCACAAGTGATATACACCAAAATTGCTTTCAACAGGGACTGCCACTTTGGTTCCAAATAATACATTGGAATATCCTTCTTCCAGCTTAAATATTTATGTACAGGTAGCAAATATGACCTGAATTCGATGTTTGAAGGTATGGTAGTCTTGAACCAACAGTCTCCCGACCTGGGTTAACCTGTGTACCTAGCAATGGCTGCTTCGTCAATGATAATATCCTCCTTGCCTACTTTAGCAGTCCTTCCATCATAGGAAATAACAAAATATTCGGCCACCTGTTGGTGAAATTTGGTTAATTTCTCACAGTATGCAAAAACTCCGGTCTGTTTGAAAAATTCTACCACCTCCGGGTGAGATTCTAAATACCAAACTCCATCTACCTCAGATCTCAAAGCTGGCCCTGTTTTCGACATGGGTCAATGTTGAGTGTGCCTGTGACTATGTGAAGATGGACGTCCAGGGAGACAATGACACTAGAAATTAGGCATACAACAAATATCACTCATGAAAAATCAGTGGAACAGGGTGACACAAACATTAGGATTACCGAGTTCAAAAAACTAACCGAGTTTCGGACGACAATTTGACTGAGAATATGCTAAAACTTTATATTTTCGATGGCATTTTCATTTTTAAAACTGAAAGAGGATAGATTTTGAGCTTACTTGATAACCCGACCAGGCTTACTTGACTCAAGAGTGCTCGCTGGAGTCTAAAGGCGCTTTGACAGTCACCAGAGGAAATGTGATTAGAATCTCTAAAAATACGATTGACTGATGAAATCGCGAACTCACGGTTATCTCAGCAATCTCCGAGATTCATAATGACTCATCGAGGATTCAATGAATGAGTAACCAGATCATGATGGCTAGTGTACTTGCAACTAAAATGGAGGGAGGCTCTGTGAAATCATACATGAAAATCACCGCCGTGTTTGGATTTTGAAAAGACCAATGTGGTTGAAAGGACACAGGGGCTTCAAAATTTTCGGATAGACACCACGAATGTGCATACCCTCCACCATGGCAAGCTTTCGACAGTTATGTTTTAATCATTGCGCCAACTTGACAGCTGGCTCGTGGAAAAACACGAGCTTTCCATTTTTACCATTGAAACACTTTCGGTGGTTAATCGCCTTCTTGCTTCGATCCCTTAACTGTCGGGAACAAAGGCTTTCAGTGGTTAATGAGCACATTTGAGGCTCGCCTAAACCACCGAAACCTGATATTCTGACTTTTTCTTGACCAAACCAAATTCAAAATTTCTTTTGAGATTATTTTCAAAATACAAACTCTCTAACCTACTTACAAAAATTTAGAAATAAAATTTAGATCACAACCTATCACCTCAAAAAGCAAAAATCCACCAATTTATTTGAGGAGATAACATTGGCTCCTATTGGGGATGAACACCTCCCTGTGAGGTTTGAAGAACCATAGAATCAATGCCTTTCCTGAAAAAGAACATAAAAACTAAACTATATGCTAGTGTTTCCATTGGGCATGGAGTTATTCAAAAATAAAAACTAAGACTAACATTACAATGTCTAGTCTTCACAGCCTTAGACAAAATAGAGTTTTAAAAATCACCCGTTTACCGGGCCACCGAACATTTCTTCACCTTCCAGATTCTGTAGTATGAAAGTGTTGTTATTCTGTACTTGAGTAATCATGAAAGGACCTATCCACAAAGAATCGAACTTGTTATGATTTCCTTTATCCTGTTTAAGAGCATCCCATTTTAGAACCCAATCACCGATCTAAAAACAGTCCACCTTCGCCTTTCTATCAAAATTCTTTTTGATCTTCTTTTGATGAGCCTATGATCTATCCACTAATTGTTCTCAAGCTTATTGTAGTTCCACCAAATCAAGCATCCTTATTACCATGTCATTTGACTTGGTTTGCTCTTCCTGAAAGAACCTAGCCACTGGCAAAACTAACTGAACAGGAAAAATAACATCATTCCCATAAACCAATTTGAATGGGGAAGTTCCTATGGATTTTTTTATAGTTACTCTGTCTACCCACAGAGCAAATTTCAGTTTGGAATCCCAA
>JZKD02S2008585.1:297058-332584 GCA_000966675.3 Picea glauca | reverse complement strand
TTCAACATCCCTGAGTGTTTTTCTAAAGAAAGCTACTAGATGATCCAAGTTGTCATCGTCTTTCTGTAGCAGAACTGTTGCCACTGTGTCATAAGAAGCAAAGGAAAAAACATAGCAAATCTTACTGTAATCTGGGCTGACCAGAGTGGGGGATTCCATGATCACTTGCTTGATATCTTGAAAGGAATTTCTTGCGTTTTTTTTCCACTTTACCTCAAAACCCTTTTTCAGCATGCATGTTCTGTTGTTAACTACTTCAACAAAATTTGGCACAAATCTTCTAACAAAATTTATCTTACCGAGCATCGATTGAATGTCCTTTTTTGATCTTGGCAAGGACAACGTTTGAATTGCCTCTACCCGAGCTGGATCAATCATTACACCTTCTGCTGAGACAAAGTGGCCTAAGAGCTTACCTTTCCTTAGAGCAAACTAGGATTTCTTGGGATTCAATGAGATCCCAAACTGTCTGCATTTTAAGAACACTCTTTTCAAATGCTTCAGATGCTCTTCATGGCTGCTGGAATATACTGTGATGTCATCAAGATATATGAGGACAAACTTGTCCTTTTCTCCCAAGAAATCTATGTCCATGGCCCTTTGGAATGTGGCCCCGGCATTCATTAACCCAAATGGCATCTTGGCGTACATAAAGGTACCCCAAGGAGTAGTAAATGTAGTCTTCTCCTGGTCATCAGGGTGGACAAAAATCTGATTGTAACCGGAAAAACCATCTAGGAAAGACATGATGTTGCCCCCTGAAATCCTTTGCAGCAAGTGTTCCTTCTTAGGGAGGGGATAGTTGTCTTTCTTAGAGCATCTGTTTAGGTTTCTGAAATCTACACACAATCTTACCTCACCATTTTTCTTCCTTACTATCACCAGATTGGCAATCCATTTGGAGTATCTCAAGGGAATAATGATCTTGACATCGAGAAGCTTTTTAATTTCTCTCTCAATCACAGGCAGCAAAAGAGGACTGATAGGTCTGAGATTTTGTTTGAAGGGAATGGTGTCTTTTTCAAGATGGATCTTATGTTGAATAATATCAGGGTCATAAGTCTTTAGGTCACTATATTTCCAAGCAAAAACATCAGAAAACTCCTTCAAAACACTGTAGTATTTGGACTTCTGATCAACAGTCAATTCAGAAGATAGATTTATAAGTTTGGGTTGACTTTCACCCCCTATGTTATGCTCATGAACGGTTGGATCTTTCTCCTTTTTGTTTGGCTTGTAAGGAACGTCATTCTGGCCAAAAAGCCTTTCCAGGGGTACCAAACCTCGGGGTATATAATTGTTGGGTAGCTGAACAATATCATGCTGACCCAATCTTTGCTTTAGCTCAGGTTTCTGGGATTCTTCTACATTTAGATTCTGCTAGTCAACATGCATATCAGAAAATTCATCTACCACTTGGAGAAATATGTTAAGTTCATCATCATCCTCAAAAACTTTCCAATATTTGATATTGTCAGGTAAGGATGGTTGATATTTTACTTGGATATCATAACTGAGCCTAGAGGGCATGAGAGATATGAACATGCTGGCTGAAACAACAAGAGAATCAGTGAGCTGATTCATATCCTTGGTATATATGAAATTTCAAAAACAGAAAAAGAACCTCCCACTTTCCATACCTCGTCCCTGTAGGCCTTCAATCTGACATGCTTGGCTTGGAAGGTGTTGTTTACCTGTTGTATAATGAGGTCCGCATCTCCAAATAACTTCAAACCTTTTATCCCCATCTCTTTGGATGAATTTAATCCCAATAGCAAAGCCTCATATTCTGCTATGTTGTTAGTAGTTCTAAAATTGAGCTTGAAAGACAAAGATATAGTCTCCTTTGAAGGAGAAATCAAAACTAGCTCGACACCTGTTGAATCTTTAGTACTGGCCCCATCAAATTACATAGTACAGACTGAAATGTCTTTATCATCAGACTGTTGTTCAATAGGCTTCACAAGCTGCATAGGATTCGATTGAGCATCATCTATCTGAAGGATGCATGAGCCAAAATCTGTATCCACATCATAGATAGGATGATTTATAGAATTCTTTGCATCGTTGATGATGTAGGCAAGTTGGTTCTCCCTATAAATCCTTTTCAGCTCCCCCCCAAACACCGAAATCGTAGCATATGACAGATCCATCTGCAAGGTGCCTCCTAACCTTTTTCCCCATGAACGAGATAAGAGAAGCCCAAACTTAGGTGGAATATCAACAACCACCACATCCATAACCATTCTTCTCATTGGCAATTGAGAAAGGTTTATAACAAGGTCTTTGATGAGGCCGAGACATCTAACTTTCCTAGAATCAAAGGAGAAAAGATCTTGATATGGTTTGGTCACCTCCAGACCAAGCTCATCCATCACCTCTTTTGGCATAATATTATGTGAAGCCTCAGAATCAAGCAAACAATTGTGAAGGATTTTGTCATGGACATTTAGGGATATGTAGAATGGCGGACAAGAATCATCTCGGTCTTCTATCATAGGCCCTATCGTTAATTTAGGCTTATCATCTTGTAGGTTAACAAAATCATCAGATGAAGAGATCTTTGGCTCAAGAGACTTCAGGATGGCTGATTTAAAAATTTCATTCTTCATGAGTTCAGTTAAAGGCATAGGTATCTTAACTTTTTGAATTTCTGATTCAAAATTAAAAGAGAAAGATGGTCTGTTTGAAACTTTTACCTCATTGGAAGGAGCTTTGAGACTGACTTGCTCCTTGGCTGGGGGCTGAGTTTGTTTCTTTTGTTGTTTTACAGGAGGGGGGGTCTATTTTTCAGGAGTGGGGGGTTTCTTGGCAACAACCTCTTTACTCTTCACAGGAGAAACAACTTCCTTGTTCTTCACAGGAGCATCAATGGGTGGTTTCGGACCAGCACTCTTGGATCTTAAGTTGTAACCTTTCTGATCATCTGTCAAGTAAAAAGATCCTTCAACACTTGCCTCTTGAATTTGTTGATCCATCAGGGCTTCTTCATAGTCTACCTGTGTCAAAAATGAAGAATCATTTTCATCACCAAAACAATTTATTTCATCTGCATCTTCGACTTCATCGTGAGATGGATGTTGCTCTTCATCTAATATTGCATTTTGAAAAGGTGGTATGATCCTCTGATCATCAACTGGATTTCTATCTCTTTGAAGGATCTGAACTTATGGATTATCCCTTCTATAAGGAAAAGCATTTGGATTTCTCAGGGCAAAAGCATTTGGCTCTTTTTCCCTTGTTGGTTGTTGATTCTGAACCTTCAATTTTGACATTTCAGATGTCAGACTGTCCAACATCTTTGCCATCTTTTCCATTTTACTATTAGAATAAGAGGAGGATTCAACAACAGATTTCTTCCTCTCAACCCTTCCTTTAAGCTTATGAGATGCTGTAATATTAGATTCAACCTCGAGGGAAACATCTTGCTTTAAAGCAAGCGTGGTTGATCGTCTTTCTCTAAGAATTAGACAAAAATCTGGATCAAAGGTAGCGGAGAATGTGATCTTTGTCGATGCGTTTCTTGGTTTAATCTTTGTAGGGATCTTACCAAACTTCCTATTGAATCTCTTGATGAAGTCCGAGACCGACTCTCCCTCTTCTCTCTTGAAATTTCCAAACTCAGAAATGTAGTATAACAGATCTCTTATTTCTCCCCAGTGTTTCAAGAATACCTCATCTAATTGTTCAATGCCTGTGATCGAATTTGCTGGTAGCTCTTTGAACCACTTTTGGGCTTGGCCATCCAAACTCTGAACAAAAACTCTAGTCCATGCATCTTCTTCTGAAATATTGATATTTTCAGCATAAGCGTAAAAAGCTTCAATATGTTCTTCAGCAGTATAATCCCCTTCTCCTGTAAACTTTGGCATATATTTCTGATAGTCTCCAGTTGGCATGGCAGACAAGGGATTTGGAAATACAAGTGGGGCATATCTATTTGCCAAAATCTGTTCCATCCTGGTCAAAGGGGCAGTCATGACAGTCTTTGTAATTGACACAGACAAGGAACTCATAGGAGATGATGGGGGAGATGGGCTGCCTAAGTTAGAATAGAATGGTTGTCTCACTTCCCCTTGAGAAATTTTTTCAGAAATCAGTGAAAAATAAGAGGCTTTATAAAATTGACCGAGTAACAAAGATAAATTTTCTTCTCCCTTAGAGGACAGATCATGAAGAATATCTTCAAGAACAGGCAGATTAGTGTGAGTGTATAGAAAACCTTTCGAAGGTTTGATGGGTGAGGAATCCAAGGAAGATGAGGAAGAAGTTTCTTTCTGTTGAAAGGATTCTGTATTCAACTCTTTTGGATGGGATGAAACATCAACCTCAAGAACAGAGTCAATAATATTAGAAGAAAATGAAGGTTCTTCTACCTTAGAAACTTGATAAATTTTCAATTTCCTAGGACTTATGAGTTTCAGCAGCAGGGGACTCAACTAGAGGCTTTTTAGATATGGAAGGATGAGTATCGGTTTGAATACCTGAATCTACTACCCTTGTAGATCCAGAAGCCTGTTTTTGCAAAGCTTTGCCCTTACTGATGATCTTCTCAGGATCAGGAACTGGTGTTGTAAGTGGGCCTTCTTGGTTCACCCTGCTGTGAGCTCTTTTTGGAGCCACTTTGTTTCAATGGAGTCGCCAGATAGAAAATTACAACCCGAATGATGTCCAGACTTTGTCTATCATCAAAGTTGGAGCTATGTCGTCTCCCAAGGAAGCTGAGCTTCAATCTCCTCTCCCCGACAACGATGCCAATTTGTTATCACTCCAGGAAACTCTCCTAGGCTATAAGTCAGAGATGCATGGTAACTCAATCTTTTTGGAAACTATTTTCTTAATAATTGATGTGGTTTTTGGATCAAGATGAATATCTAGGGGCTAGACTGTGTCTTTAAGACTGTCTAGTAATATCAAATATCACAAGGCCTTCTAAGAATGCAATCAGACAAGGGTTGATCAAATAGAACAGAAGATAGTTGTTGAACCAGATTATACTCATATAAAACAATAAGCACAATGGGTTAAAAAAATAAGGCAATAACTTATGATTCTTAACTTAATCAATCAATTAGTGAGATGACAGTCACATGTAGATTGAATAAGCGTCAATAAAGAAATCATTCACTCATAAGATATCATAGAACATAAAAGAAAGGTCTGACAACACAAATGAAAGAAGCTTGCAATGTTTCATATATTAAGAATGAGTCTCATTTACAATAGCAGCATATAGAACCCAAAATACAACCCTTGTTTCATATTTTATCCTAAGCTTTATAGCTTTACAAAGTAGCTCTGAGATCCTAAAAACAAGGATCAAATATACTAAAGATAGTAACTCAAAATTTAGTTGCAAAAGATGTGGGATGATCCCAAAAAATGAGGTCAATCCCAGATTTCATGGTCTTTCTCTCTTGTTGATTGTTGGTGAAGTGCAGGATAGCCTCCCAAGGCTAAATGATGACTCTCCAAGAGAGGCAAATTCGAATCTGTTGAGGTGGCAAAGAGTCCTGATTTTCTGTCTTTGTCAAAGATATCAAAAACCTTTGAAACACCTCCTCTTTCCAAAATCTGTCAAAAATAACTATTGGATTTGTCTTGATAATTCATCAGATGTTCATTCAAAAAGATTTCAAACCTTTTCAACTCAAAAAAAACTTTGATCTGTGTAAAAACTTGATCATTCTGAACATGACAGGCTTTTGGTGGGTAACTTGGAAATCTTCTGGGTGGATTAACTACCAAAAGCACCACTTTTGATGGTTAATGAACAGTCGTCCTGTTCGCCTAAACCACCGAAACTTCATCTTTGAGAAAATTTCAAAATTGCAAAAATGCTTACCTGTAATCCCTTTTTTATTTTTAGGATTTCTTAGATGAGGCAGCCCTTGTTTGTGCAGACCTATGAACTTCAACTGGATGTGTGGGGGGTTTTGGTGTGTCGATCATGGTCATGGCTAAGTTAGCCAGAGTTTCCAATCCAATCTTCTCCTCTGCTGGTGATTGAAACTCTTTTAACTTCAACCTCAAAATCCTAAGCTATCTATACAGCTTCATGTTTTCTCTGATCAATAACCTGTTTCTGTCTTTAATTTTGTCATGCTTCTCTTTGAGGGTTTGATTCATTTTGAATAGTTCTGCATTTCTGTCAATGAGGTCTGCATTATCCTTTTTAATCACCCTTTCTAGGACTTCCATTTCATAAACCTGTTGTAAGAGCTTGTTGATTTTATGTGATCTAGCTGTTTTAGGCTTGCTTGAGGAGGCTTCTGCTTTTGGTTGACTGTGGGCCTCTGGAGGACTTGGTGAAGGTGGATTTGAACAATAGTTTGCACCCTGTTCAATATGCATGTTATCCTGTGTCTCTGCCACCTCTTGTTCTGGTTCTGAATCAATGTAAGGTAGGTTTAAGGGGGTTATTTCCTGTGATAGGGTTTTTAGACTGCTTCCCTTCAAATTGCAATTTTCTTTTGATTCCTTTCTTCTTGCCAGGGGATGATTTTATGGGATCTCTTGGTGGTAAGATTCCTTTTCTTTTCCTATTACTGCTTTTGGGAGTAGGAGTCTTTCTACCCCTGGCCTTCTTAGTTTCTGCCTCTGGTGGTCTTTCTGTTTGAAATTCGTTCCATAACAAAAAGAAGCCCCACTCAACCTGTTTCCTCTACAGAGCTTCTCTTACAAGAAGAGTAATAATCCCTTGATGTGATAATCTGTTGGCAACCTTAGCAGGCTGGGCTTTCACTTGTCTTGCCATCTTCGTTAAGGTTTTGTGAAAGAAGTAAGGCAGGTTTATAGGTTCTCTGCCTGTGAAATGATTTAGAAGTTTAAAATGATAAAACATTACCCTGTTGTAGTGCCCCTCACAAGTGATATACACCAAAATTGCTTTCAACAGGCACTACCACTTTGGTTCCAAATAATACATTGGAATATCCTTCTTCCAGCTTAAATCTTTATGTACAGGTAGCAAATATGACCTGAATTCGATGTTTGAAGGTATGGTAGTCTTGAACCAATAGTCTCCCGACCTAGGTAAACCTGTGTACTCAGCAATGGCTGCTTCATCAATGATAATATCCTCCTTGCCTACTTTAGCAGTCCTTCCATCATAGGAAATAGCAAAAGATTCGGCCACCTGTTGGTGAAATTTGGTTAATTTCTCACAGCATGCAAAAACTCCGGTGTGTTTGAAAAATTTTGCCACCTCCGGGTGAGCTTCTAAATACCAAAATCCATCTACCTCAGATCTCAAAGCTGGCCCTGCTTTCGACATGGGTCAATGTTGAGTGTGCCTGTGATTATTTGAAGCTGGACGTCCATGGAGACAATGACTCTAGAAATTAGGCATACAACAAATATCACTCATGAAAAATCGGTGGAACAGGGTGACACAAACATTAGGATTACCGAGTTCAAAAAACTAACCCAATTTTGGACGACAATTTGACTGAGAATATGCCGAAACTTTAGATTTTCGGTGGCATTTTCATTTTTAAAACTGAAAGAGGATAGATTATAAGATTACCTGATAACCCGACCAGACTTAATTGACTCGAGAGTGCTCGATGGACTCTAAAAGTGCTTTGACAGTCACCAGAGGAAACAGGATTAGAATCTCTGAAAATACGATTGACTGATGAAATCGCGAACTCACGGTTATCTCAACAATCTCCGGTATTCATAATGACTCATCAAGGATTCAATGAAGGAGTAACCAGATCATGATGGCTAGTTTACTTGCGACTGAAATGGAGGGAGGCTCCGTGAAATCATACATGAAAATCACCACCATGTTTGGATTTTGAAAAGACCAATGTGGTTGAAAGGACACATGAGCTTCAAAATTTTTGGATAGACACCACGAACGTGTATTCCCTCCACTATGGCGAGCTTTCGGCGGTTATGTTTTAATCATTGTGCCAACTTGATAGATGGCTCGTGCGAAAGCATGGTCTTTCCATTTTTACCGTTGAAACACTTTCGGTGGTTAATCACCTTCTTGCTTCGACCCCTTAACTGTCGGGAACAAAGGCTTTCGGTGGTTAATGAGCACATTTGAGGCTCGCCTAAACCACCGAAACTTGATATTCTGACTTTTTCTTGACCAAACCAAATTCAAAATTTCTTTTGAGCTTATTTTCAAAATACAAACTCTCTAACCTACTTACAAAAATTTAGAAATAAAATTTAGATCACAACCTATCACCTCAAAAAGCAAAAATCCACCAATTTATTTGAGGAGATAACACAACCTTTGGAAAGTGCCTTGCTCATATCAGCAATGAAACTAAGAGGTGAACCATTGAACACATGTTACATGGTATACAAACATGGAATGGGATTGGCTAGATTATTCTACCATGAGAATGGTTATGGTGTTGGGAATTCAACAAAAACAATGATTCATCCATACAAGCCCCGCTTGGAGTTTTATGGTGATTTGCATCTCGCTTCTTAAAGTGATTCAAGGACACAATGATAATTTGGTTTAGGGGAATAAAATAAAAATAAGTATCATAATTGAGTTTTACAATCTCTCGCAAATGTTCTTTCCCAAATCCCACATGATTACGCTAGCCATAATATCCCGAGCTAGTGTTTTTCAAAATCAACCACTAGTGAAAAAATTGCATTGGCCCTTACTGAGAAAAACCCTAGTTCTGTAGATCGTCAAATAAATCATTTTCTAGAAAAATAATTTATAGGAGAGGGGTGCCTTTAGATTTAATCCAATTTCATTATTCCAACACAATTGATGGTTATCCATTTAAGGCTTGGCTAGAGTTTCATGGAGAATTGCAACTTGTTTCCTGAAGCCATTCAGGGATATATTGAGAATTTGGTCTGAAGGCATAAAATCCAAACCGAGAAACATAATTGATTTTTGTAAGATCTCACAATTTTTTTTGGCCAAGGTTGATATGAGAACACTACCTAGATCACCTAAGCCAATATTTTTCAAAATCGACCCCTAGTGCAAAAATTGCATTGTCCCTTACTAAGCAAAACCCTAGTTTTGTAGATCATCGAATAAAGAATTTTATGGGAAATTAATTCATAGGAGAGGGGTGACCCTATCTATAATATGATGTTAGTAGTCCAAAATAATGTACTTTTCATCCATCCAAGCCTTGATTATAGTTTTATGGCAAGTTGTGACTCACTTCTTGAAGGCATGTATTTAAGTACGCATTCTATATTTTTCTTTGTTTCCAAATTGTATACAGTTTTTTCCTTGGAATATAACTAATGACACCCTCAAGGAGATAATTGAGGATGGTATTGCCGATACCTTACTATCCCCCATTAACAATCAACTTGTGAATATCCCAATCAACAATCAAATTATCAAGAACAATCATGTCATGGGAAGGATTTGACTCGAGTGGAGATGATAAAAAAATTTCCTCTCAACCAACCATGCTAGACTCAAATGACATTATTTTATAATCGATATAATTTGTATACACATATCTCAAAAGAGACACATTCTAAGTATTAAAAGGGTGTTTATGAATCAATTTAGAAAGGATATGGAATTCACATCTATTCTCATTATACCTCGTATATGTGTTGAGTTTAGGAAGGAGAATATGTTTTCATTTATTTGGATTGTACCCTAGATGTAACGTTACTTTTTTTGTTACCAAGGATTAATCTCTCTGATACCAAATTGGAACTCTCTTTTTACATAGCTCATACAGGCATTATATAATCCACATGCATTTAAGCAAAGAAATACATTTAAGCTCAGAGTAAACATATTATTTACTGCTATAATATACAATCAATAACATTAACAATAAATTGATATGCACAACAAAATACATGATAGTTATAATTACACAGAGATGCAGAATTATGAATAAAACATCATCTGATACTTATCTTTGAAAACCTTGGCAATTCCACCAACCACGTGCAAGCCTTCCACAAACCTTAATACCTTAGACCACATTGCTCGTCAGCTCAACAGTGGGTCACCCTCGAGCTAGGACTAGGCTCCACCCCAAGGAAAGGCATCCTAGGCTAGGCTGAGGTTACAGGGAAAACATCACAGAAAGGCTGGAAGGATTCTTCCCAGGATGCCATCTTACGCCCACTACTTCCAAACTCTCATTCCACACATGTTTGTTCCATCTGGGAGTATATACCTTCACAAGAACAGTCTATCGGTGCTACACCTCCCTCTCTGGGTCTTGGCAAAAGGCCGGATTAGGAAGTCTCAGAGCCCAAAGATGGTGCTGGAAACTCTCTGGAAGAAACCACTTTCCAACAAACTCTCTCACCTAGAAAGAGTTGCTCATAGGCCTGACAACCTACCTCTTCCAACAACAGTCACCTCCCTTGCCTGGAGAGAGGTCATACACAGGCTCAATCAAAACTTGCACTGGCCATCAAGCCATGCGCAGTCCATCTCTATGTGGCCACCACATCCAATTGGGAATACATATACGAGCTTCCCAAACAGGCTCAACAATGACGACAAGGTCTCATGGTGATGGTTTTCGGGATTATGTGACACGTAATTTCTATAGGGATTGACACATGATCCATGGCACATAACAGAGAGGGTGAACCCATATTTTCAGAAGCGAACATAGGCTTCTCAACTCTTAGAAACAGAGGGTGTACATAGATTTTCAGAAACAAACACAGGATTTATTCGGCTCTCAGGAATGCACAAGGTATTCTTGCAGAGGTCAGGTCTATCCTACTATTCAGAGCTCCGTACATGCTTAGGCAGTCGAGTGGAATGGAGGAGGGACCCCTCTCATGGCTCATCTCGACCATTTTATTTGCATGCACCAAGGTTGACACTTGTCACCCTTGGTACTACATGTGTTCCATCAGCATGCATCCCCTTTGCACGTTTTCCCCTTGCCAAGAACTTAGGATAGAAAAACCATAAAATGAAAATGTTCTTTGGAATAATAATAAAATATTATTCCCAAGGCTTAAGTCCCTAGGATTAGCACCTAGGCTCAACACTTATCCCCTTTTCCCACCTTCCAACCCCTAATTCCTTGCCCACTCTGTGGACGCTTAGTCCCCCATCACTCATTCATTGTGGTCAGTATGCACGCGGTGGTGTTTATATTTTATTAATGTGCTGCATACATATAGGTACAAAATCAGGCCCTTGGCCTCCAACCCTTAGGCTCTTTGGACTAACAATTACATAAGCCCACCGGCTTATACAAACTTGGCTCACCAGCCTATAAGAAATTTTTACAACTCATTTCGTAAATAATATTTACAATTGGGCTCAGCCTTGGGGACATTACAATCCCCCTCCCTTATTTCTGCACTATCCTCAGTGAAACTTTACACAACATCTGCAAGCTTTTCAAAATTTTCAAAAAGATGCGGGTACTCTGCCCACATAACATCTTCATGCTCCCATGTTGCATCCTTAGGACCGTACCAGGTCCACTGGACCTTTACAAGCCCTATAGCTCGATTTCGGAGCTGTTGGTTTTTCCTGTCCAATATGCGCACATGATGCACTTGCAGGACACCTTCTGGTTCCACCTAAATCACATTCCAGTCGATAACATGATTAGCGTTAGGTATATATTTCTTAAGAAGTGAAACATGAAACACATTATGTATAGTCATAGATGTAGGTAATGAAAGCATGTATGCAACTGGCCCAATCCTTTCTAGGATTTCAAACAGCCCACAAAATCTTGTTGTTAACTTGGCGCAACTTCCCAACTTCAAGGAACTCCTGTTAGTTTTCATTTTCAGGAAAACATGGTCACCCACATTGAATTCTCTGTGGGTTATGTTACTATCAGTGTAACTTTTCTGCCTGCCCTGGGTAACTTTTAGGTTCTGTTTAATTTTTATCATTTGGTCTTCCATCTCTTTGAGAAACTCAGGCCCAACTACTTCTCTGTCAGCTGGATTATCCCAACTCACTGGAGTGTTGCACTTTCTTCCATAAAGTGCTTAGAATGGGCTCATTTTCAATGATGTATGATACCCATTATTGTAGGCGAATTCTACCAAATGCAGGTAGTCTTCCCAACTTGATGGTTTATCCATCACATACATTCTCATTATGTCTTCTATTACTCTGTTCACCCTTTCTGTCTGACCATCAGACTCAGGATGATATGTTGTACTAAAGTTCATATTCATTCTGAATCCATTAAACAACCCTTTTCAGAAATTCAAGGTGAATTTCAGGTCCCTATCAGACACAATTGTCTTAGGAATTCCGTGCAAGCGTGCCACTTCTTGTAAGAAGACATCAACAACATATGTTGCCTTCTAAGTGGTTTTCAGTGGAATAAAATGGGCATCTTTTGTAATATTTTACACCACCACCATGATTGAATCATGTTGCTTGCTTTTTCTGGGCAATCCTGTAATAAAATCCATTGTCACCACTTCCCATTTCCACTCAGGAATGGGTAAAGGCCGCAGCAACCCTGTTGGGTGTCTATGCTTAGCCTTAACTTTCTAGCACTCCATACATCTGGCGATGTATTCAGTGATTTATTTCTTCAGACCCAGCCAAAAGTAATGGATTTTGACTGCTGCCACAGTCTTCTGATATCCAGGATGTCCAACATAAGCCACATTATGCATTTCTTTTAGAATTGTCAGCTTCAATTCTCGGACATTGGGTACATACTCTCTATTTTTATACAGAAGTAAGCCATTAGTTCCCAAGGTGTAACTTCCCTAGGTCTGTGGTCTCTCACGTTGTTGTAGCTTTTCTACCATACCTTTGTACTACAAATCATCATTTGTAGCTTCCAAAATTATGTCCTTAATCTCAGTCCTGTACATGCTAATGGTGGTAGCATGTAATTCATGCACTTTTCTACCGAGTGCATCAGCCACCTTATTTTCTTTCCCTTTGATATGCTTGATATCAAAGTCATATTCACACAGAAACTCCAGCCATCTGGATTGCCTGGAATTTAAAGTTGGCTGATCAAATAAACACTTCAGACCGTTGTGGTCTGTTCTCAATTCAAATATCCTTTTCATGAGGTAATGTCTTCATTTCCTCAATGCGTGGACAATTGTTTCCAACTCTAAATCATGAGTGGCATAATTCCTTTCATGCTCTTTCATCTTTTGGGATTCATAACAGATTAAAAATCCCTCTTGGTTGAGAACTCCTCCCAGCCCCTCCTTACACGCATCTGTGCACACCACAAACTCCATATTTGGATCTACAATCCTCAGGATTGGAGCATTGGTTAACAATTGCTTCAATTGCTGGAAACTGCTCTCACACTCTTCTATCCACTGAAACTTCTTCTCTTTCCTTTGCAAGGAAGTGATAGGGTGAGCTATCTTTGAGAATCCTACTATAAACCTTCTGTAGTAACCCACCAAACCCATAAAAGATCTAACATTCGCCACATTCCTTGGCACTGACCATTCTTAGATGGCCTCAACCTTTTCAGGATCCACATCGATCCCTTCTTATGATATAATATGTCCCAAGTAATGGATCCGCCTTTGATAAAAATGAGAATTTTCTCAGCTTGGCATACAATTGGTGTTCTCTCAACACTTGCAACACCATTCTCAGGTGTTTCTCATTCTCTTCCTCTGACTTGGAATACGCCAAGATGTCATCCAGGAAGACTATGAAAAATTGGTCTAAATAGTCCCTGAATACACCATTCATTAAGCACATGAAAACAGCAGGTGCGTTCGACAATCCAAATGGCACCACCGTGAACTCATAATGACCATACCTTGTTCTAAAGGCAGTGTTGTTGATGTCCTCATCATTTATTCTCACTTGGTGATATCCAGATCTGAGATCTATTTTTGAGAATATTTCCACGTCCTTCAACTGATCAAAAAGATCATCGATCCTTGGCAGAGGATACTTGTTCTTGACAGTTACCTTATTCAACTGCCGAAAATCAATGCACAGCCTCAACGTCCCATATTTCTTCTTCACAAATAGGACTGGGGATCCCCAAGGTGACATGCTGGGGAGAATATACCCCTTCTTTAGTAGCTCTTCGAGCTGCAATTACAACTCTTTCAGCTCTGGCGTACTCATTCTATAAGGATCTTTCGAAACTGGAGCTACTCCTGGTATCAAATTTATAGAGAAATCGATGTCCCTCTTCGAAGGTAGTCCAGGTACCTCCTGAAATACATCCTTGAACTCTTTGAGTACCTCATGTTCTTCCAGCTTTGAGACTACATCTCTGGATGCTTCTCCCACATGGGCTACAAATAATTGATAGCCTTTCCTGTAACACTTCTTTAGTTGTATGGTTGATATTTATCTAATAGCCATGGCTATGGGAATTCCTTGGATTGTTACCTGATTTCCCTCTTCGTCCAGGCATGTAAACCTCTTGTTACGACAGTCTAGAAGGGCATGGTGTTGGTCCAACCAGTCCATCCCAATTAAGCATTCGTAAGAGCCTAAAGGCAGAATATTCAATTCAACCTTAGTTCTCAATCCTTTCATGTCCACTGAACAATACTTAACCAATTCAGTGACCTTCCTTTTGGTTCCCGTGGCTAACTGCACTAGCCAAGAATTTTCATGTTTGCTTCTTGTTAAACACAAACTTTCCACCATCCTAGGATCTACATAACTATGGCTAGCCCATGAATCAATTAAAATAATAAATGGTCGGTTGTTAATCATACCTTCCACTTCAATCATGTGTGATTGAAATTATGCTTTCTTGTTGTCCAGGGTTGCGTAGATCCTTGAAATTTTGTTGCCCATATCCTCCACTATTTCAGCTTGCTGAATAGTATGGAAATTTATTTCTTTGCCATTTTTATGGGGACAATCTCTATATTTGTGGTCCCCTTTATAGCCCCAACACTGAATGGGTGTCTGTCTCTGCCTTTGTTCTCCCACTTCAGCCATTCTTAGCTCTCTAAATGATGGATGTCTTTGAGGATTAATTCTAAAAAGGGGAGGTTTGTTTCCCTTTTTCCTTGGTTCCTTCTTAAACTTCCTCTGATCATTCCAAGCCTTTTGAATGGTAGGCTTTTCTCTTTGTTGTTCAAATAATAATTTAGCCCTTCTTATGGTTTCTTCCATAGTCTTAGGATCATCATATTGAATCTTGTCACCCATAGAAGGTGGAAGTCCACTCAAATACCTTTGAATTTTGACAGCCTCGTCTTTGATGAATGGAACATACTTCAGTAGTTCCAGAAAACTTCATTCATACTCATCAATGGTCATGTTGCCTAGCTTGAGTTCAAATAACTCCTTCATCTTTCTATCATAGTATCTTTTGGTCAGGTATTTCTTCTCAAAATACCTCTTAAACTCCTTCCAAGTGAAATCTTTCTCTCTGATGTGTTGCACTTGCACAAACTGATCCCACCACATGGATGATTTTCCTTTTAATTGATATATCACAATTCTTCCTTTTGCATGAGAGGAATAATTATATAGATGGAAATATTTCCTCATTCCAAGCAACCATGTTTCAGCATCTTCCTCCTTCTTATGTTCTCCATCAAATGTAGGAGGCTTAATCTTATTCATCTCCCCTTTAAATTCATCCACCCTAGATCTCCTGTGATTTTTGGTAGGAGATGGGTTTGAACTACTGTGTTCTTCCTTACCAAAAATCTTTGGGGAGCGACGATGATGTTTGCTACCACTCCTTGATATTCTTCTCCTCTTAGGGGTCCTGTGACTCTCTGTCTTGCTTGAGTCACTCCCCTTCTTCAATTTCCTTTCTATTCTTTCCAGGCTCTTCAACATTTTCAAGTTGAATTCACCCTGTTGATCCCTGACCCTCATGAGCTTTTGGCTATCATCTTGATGATCCTGGGCATCTTTCTACAATCCTTAAATGATTTTCATTATATGCCCTTCCTTATCCAATTCTCTTCCATGCCCATTGGAGTTCAATCCTTTGACTCCCAGATTGACATTCCTTCCTACCCTTTCGTCCTCTGTTTCAGAGGCAATCTACACCTCTTCCAATTCCATACTCGGTGTCGATTTTTGGCTGTCTTGACACTTGTTGGACTCTGCACACACAACGTGTAGTCAACCGAAGTTTTTCAGGCCTTAAACCCTTAAAAAAAATCATAATCAGTCATTAACTAGCATGAATAAGAAAACGTTTCAAATTCACTAAGTTTTATGAACTTTGTTTGGCTCTGCAAATTTTCGGGACTTCATTTTTCGGGGTTTTTGTCCATGAGGATCCAACAGTTAAATCCTCGACAATTCTTATGTCCTTCGAAAATTTCAAGACTTCAGGATTTTGGGTTTTGGGTTTCGGGTTTCGGGGTTTTGGTACCCGAGAGTTCATGAAGCAGTGACTCCAAGTCTCTTGTCGCTTCAATCCATGACTTCCGAAATTTCAGTTTCCTTGCTCTTCAGGCCCACAACACAGCTGTCTCCCTTAAAACTTGTTACGGTTCTTCATTCTCCAATGGATTTGGGACTTCGGGACTTTGAGACTTTGGGTTTCGGGACTTCAGGTTTTTGGTACCCGAGAGTTCACTATGCAACAACTTCCAACTCCTTGTCACTACAATCCACGAAATCCAAAATTATGATTTACTTTATTCTCTGGGCCCATAGCACAACTTTCTCCCTTAACCGCAGTGGCATGTGGCATGTTCTAGAGGGTCCACGTCACCCTCAACGACGTCATCGTGTCCCACCACTCTCGCTTTTATTCTCGACCCACTAGCACGTGGTACACACCCATGTGTCCCCGTCCATTCAAAGTGAAATCCAATGGTTAGACTTCTCTCAGATCTATGACACAGATCCTTTCGGCATTTTGGGGGACCCATAAAAAGTCACCCATTCTAGACCCTCCCCTTTATTAAAGGTAGAAAGGAAAAGAGCGTTTGGAATCCAATATTTTTCGTGGATCCGAGTGCCCCAATCTAAGCCGTCAAAACCTGCGCGCTCAATTCTGGACCCCCCCTTTGTTAAATATAGAATGACGACGGGGTCGGGAATGGTACTCTGGTCATAGATATGAGTGTGTAAATTCTATCTGCCCAGATTTTCTCATTGCTTAATGCGATTACGGTCTATTAATCTACTTGATCCAACAATCACGTTCCTCTCCTACAATCTACGGTGCAGATCATTTCGGGATTTCGCGTACCGCGATTTCCACGTTCATGTGCAACTCAAAATGGTTTTAAACCCTGCGCATGTTCTCCATATCTGATGGTCATGAGGGTTCTCCTTTCCTTCCAAACAGATCCTATGACTCCAACACCTCATGTGTTAAACTCTCTCTCTCTCTCCCGGTGGCCATATACCACACTGGTTGCAGATTCTAAAATACCGCTAAACCTCCTGAGCTTTGTAACATGGTCAAGTGTTTACTTGACACTCAGGAACATTCAAAGGTCCGAAATGGGTCCTCCACACACAATTTCTCCTCAAAATCTTGGTCCAAAGACCACTCAACTGGCCCATCTAGTCTCAACATCGAAACCATCGCTTTGATACCAAATTGTTATGCTACTTTTTCTGTTACCAAGGCTTAATCGCTCTGATACCAAATTGGAATGCTCTTTTTACATAGCTCATACAGGCATTATATAATCCACATGCATTTAAGCAAATAAATACATTTAAGCTCAAAGTAAACATATTATTTACTATTATAATATACAATCAATAGCATTAACATTAAATTGATATGAACAACAGAATACATGATAGTTATAATTACACAGAGATGCAGAATTATGAATAAAACATCATCTGATACTTATCTTTGAAAACATTAGCGATTCCACCAACCACGTCCAGGTCTTCCATGAACCTCCCAGCCTTAGACCACACTGCTCGTTAGCTCAGTAGTGGGTCACCCTCAATCTAGGACTAAGCTCCACCCCAAGGCAAGGAATCCTAGGCTAGGTTGAGGTTACAGGGAAAACAACACAGAAAGACTGGAAGGATTCTTCCCAAGATGCTATCTTACACCCACTACTTCTAGACTCTCATTCCCCACATGCCTATTCCACCTGGGAGTATACACCTTCACAGGCATAGTCCATTGATGCTACACCTCCCTCTCTGGGTCTCGGAAACAGGTCGGATCAGGAAGTCTCAGAGCTCGAAGCTAGTGCTGGACACTCTCTGGAAGAAACTACTTCCCAACAAACTCTCTCACCTAGAAAGAGTTTCTCATAGGCCTAACAACCCACCTCTTCCAAAAACAGTCACATCCCTCACCTGGAGAGAGGTCATACACAGGCTCAATCACAACTTGCACTGGCCAGCAAGCCATGCATAGTCCAGCTCTGTGTGGCCACCACAGCCAACTAGGAATATAGACATGGGCTTTCCAAATAGGCTCAGAAATGATGGTAAGGTCTCACGGTGATGGTTTTCAGGATTGCATGACAAGAGATTCCCGCAAGGGTTGACACAGACTCCATGGATCAGAATAAATATGGTGAACTCGACTTTTCATAAACGAACATAGGCTTCTCGACTCTCATAAACAGAGGGTGTACACAAATTTTTAGAAACAAACACAGGCTTTTTCCAGCTCTCAGGAACGCACGAGGTATTCTTCCATAGGTTGGGTTTGTCCTACTATTCAAATCTCTGTACACGCTCAGGAAGTTAGGTGGAATGGAGGAGGGACCCCTCTCATGACTCATCTTGGTCGTTTTATTTGCATGCACCAGGGTTGACACTTGTCACCCTTGGAACTACATGCATTCCATCAACATGCATCCTCTTTGCACGTTTTCCCCTTGCCAGGAACTTAGGATAAAAAAAACATAAAATGCACATGTTCTTTGGAATAATAATAAAATAGTATTCCCAAGGCTTAAGCCCCTAGGCTGAACACTTAGCCCCTTTTCCCACCTTGCAGCCCCTAATTCCTTTCCCACTCTATGGACGCTCAGTCCCCCATCACTCATTCATCGTGGTTGGTCTGCACACGGCAGTGTTTATATTTTATTAATGTGTTTCCTACATACAGGTACAAAATTAGGCCCTTCGCCTCCAACCCTTAGGCTCTCTGGCCCAACAATCACATAAGCCTACCGACTTATACAAACTTGGATCACTAGCCTATAAGACATTTTTACAACTCATTTTGTAAAAAGTCCCTCATTCTCGCAGGCCACCTACACCTAGGGTGCGAAATTCTCACAGTTCGCTCCATACATAGGGTGTGAACCTGTTTTCAATCTTGGAAAAGAGAAGAGGTCTCTAGGATTATAGAAGGGAATATTCTAGAAAATGAGTTGACATTCGTATGGTTGTAATTTTACTGACTTCTCATATTTGTTGGGATCATCCTCATCCATGTAACCATATCTCCTTCTCCTATATATTGAAAGGTTACTCATGGAAAAGGTTAAGCAAGATTGAATGAAGAATTGGTGAAAGAATTGCGTGAAGAACCCTGCTTGGACAGAGGCTTGGAGACTCTAGTTGGTCTATCAAGAGGAATTGGATCTTCTAAGTTCATGAAAGTACAGAGAAAGTGTGTGTGTGTTGGAACCAAGGGTCACTGAAAGGAAGCTTGCGACATCAAGGCGATCAGGTTGTATCTTCTACATTCAATTAATATGATATAGTGGCATGTCCCTTTCCCATAAAGTCACTCTTACTTTATTGTGTAATTCCTTGATCATATGCATAAGTTGACGTTGAATACATTTTGCTATCTTCACTTTGGTTGGTTTGTGTTGTCTTGGACTTGACCTCACAAGAGCACCGGAGTGAAGTGGGAGAAATAGAGACTTACAGAAGCGATATAAAGGTATGTCACTTATTCCTCTCTATTGGCATATTCAATGATTACAACTTAGGGAAAGAGTCATGTCCTGTCTTTTTTTGTTCTAGATCCAGGTGGATCTAGGGAGATCTATTAGTGTCCGCACCTACCGATTAGTCCGATAACAAAATTGGTGACTCCACTGGGGAGACAACCCATTTTTTGGTGATTTTTTGTGTTTTTCCTTGGCCATTTGCTCTTACCTTACCATTTTTCATTTCTATTAATCTCTGAATCTTGAGGAGACCCTGACAGACTCTCTGGGTCCAGAGGTTCCTTCAAAAAAATTTTCTTCTTTCCAAATTTAGCCTAGCTCCAATCATTCTCGCACTGAACCCTTTTATTGCCTGTGAGAACTACTGAAGTTTGCACCCTACTGTGCAGTCCAGTGCGAACATCTTTCACTTTTCTTGTGGCCAGCCTGCGAGAATGATCCATTATCGCACTATACACTACTACTTACCTCTGAACCCACTTTGCAAAATTTTTGGATTAAGGTCTTTTGTATGCCCAGATACCCAGATTTGTATTTTTGTCTGAAGAGAACTTCTTGGGCCACTAATTGATTGTTTCTTGACTTCGGATTTTGTGAATGATTATTCTTTGGAAATTGAAAGTACTTCTTGTTCACTTTTCTCAACTCTTGCCTCTTGACCTTTTCTTAACAAGGGTATAATATCGGGTCCTAAAATCCGAGTGCTTGTTTGGTTGGGAGCCGATGATCGGTTTAAAAGTTGGGATTATTTTTCTTTCTCAACTACTCATTACTTGGAAAACTGTTTCCCTCATGCATTTGAAAAGACTAGTCTTGTCTGCTTGTTATGTTTGTCTTCATTGAAAGATTGGCTTCGGTTTTGTTGTATATTTCTTTTCATTAGTTGCTGTTTTTTCTTAGTTTCACCATTGTTGTGTAGTTTCTATTGAAAATTAAAAAACATTTTTCTTTTAAAAAAAAAAATTTATTTTGAAAATATTGGCATTCAATTGTTGGAATAGAACGAATAGAGAATTGGCATTGGTCATGATTTGTCGATATTGCATTTTCAAAGAAGATTATATATCATAGTTCAAAGATTGTTCTAGAAAACTCCTCTTTATCTCCCGTAAATAGGATTCATCGAACAAGAATTGATATTTTTTCATTCCTATCTATGCATTGTTGGGTCCAAGTCAAACACAACATCAGTTTCATCTTTGTCTCCTTTGAGTAACAATAGCCTTTAATAATATCACGCAAATTTTAAAATTTAACTAGTAATTCTTTTCTAGGACTCTATTACACCAACATTAGCTAGGCTAGAGCTTTGGAATAAGGCAGAGAGATACACTCTCCAAAGCACAAAACTAACAATAGCATCTTGTGTTAAGGAGTGTCAAATTCCATTTGCAACATTGTGTCCTGGGAAGCCCTTCTCACACAAGGGTCACACCCGAGGTTGCATTGATATTGATAGAGTTATTCACCCTGCTTTATTGATATTGGTGTAGAGATTGCACGTATTACGGGGGTCACTTGAAGGTATACCTACAATGATGAGTAGAAGCCTCTTAAGTTGATTTCAGGCTAGATACCCTGCCCTTGCGTGTGGATCGGACTATCAACTATCCCCCAAGGCTTTATTGTTGTTAGTGGTAACCTTAGTGACCTATATTCTTAGGGTCTTACACAAGGTGACTGTGAAGGGGCAAGTCTTCATAGTACCTGGAATCGACGTTGGCCAAACTCACTCGGGCTCCTTGGAGGGTATACCCATGATTATGTGTGGGAGCTTGCACCAGGGTGTAAGTCCGTTAAGCAGGTCATCAATGTAAATTTTCCACCCTAGCCCAGCCCCTTCTCGTCTCATTGTTGCAATGTTGGATTTCATCACCAACTAGTGACTTTCGAATTAGAAGGTCTTGTTTACTTGGTGTTGTTTCCTAGATTTTTAACTAGCGTATGTTGTTTGTTTACCCAAGTTGACCATAGAATTTTCTTCATAAGTTTTTAACTCGTTCACAATTGACCCTCCATGTCGTTCATGTGGAATGCAAGGCTTACCCCCAGAAAATCTAGAAGGTTCTCAACCCTTGCCTACCATCTCACCAGAGGGATCTCCTCAACAGAGTGAAGTCCAATACGTCACCACTCCACAAGTGGAAAGAACTGACTCTCTAGAATGATTTCAAATTTCTAATTCTCGAGAGGACTTTCAACTTCACCCCGACTCCGAGAAATGTATTGTGTGACTGAATTCTTCCAGAGAACTAGTCGTTCAGTCTTTTGGCTCACCAACTAGTCCTTTCTTAGGACTCGATGGTCAATATCCTTTTTGGGCTACCGAAAATTTTAGACGGGACCTCTTTGGCTCAGGAGAAGGCATTAATATCATTGTCTCACTTGAGCTACCTGAAACATCTAATCTAGATGTAGTACCATCTACCACTGCTTATTATTTTCCTGGTAAAGAAGCCCCGCAAGCTGACCACATCATGACTCTCCCTTTACGAATGGTCCATCGCACAGATACTACGAGTCTTCACACCGGGATTACCATGAATAGCCAAGACCCTATTGGTATGCTACTTTCGCCTAGAGTCACCCCAACTCTTCCACCCAGATACCATGCGTTGAATGCCTCTATTCCCATTCCTATGCACATCACATACGAAACTCCTAGTGGTCCCTCTTTGTCTAGGCACTCTCCTCCTGGTTTCATCCTGACACTTCCTCCGCCCCCTTTCAGAGGACCTTTTCCATCCTCTATCGGAGGTGTCGATCCTAATGGAACCATTCTGTCATTGACACCAAATTACCAGATTCCTGTTGGTGGACAATTTCACCAAGGAGGCCCAACTCAACCCCCCCTTGCAGGGAAAATCTTGATTGGAACACAACCCTTGATCGGAGAAAAAACCCCACTGACCCCACCCTATGGACAAAACATACCTCCATCCTTGCCCCAATATTGGAACCATCTGATACAACATAATCCTTAATCGACTGAGGGGAAACAACCTCCAGCTACATCCGTTATACCTCCTAGTATAGGCCAACCATATACAGGTACGTCCTATCCTATTTGGGGCTCGAATGCTCCACCCCACACCCTTGTTCAAGGATACAATCCCATGGGTTACTTTCCTCCACAACCACCACTAAATCTACCTGGGTCTTCGCATTATATGCAGACTGCTTATGGTCCCACTAGTTTGCTGATTGGACTCCCTCCCCAAAGCCACCAATACCCGCATGTGAATAGACAGTTACCCTTCTTAGCCACTTTGGACCTCCCGGATCTATCGAGGATTTTAAATGATCCGATCCGTCACAATCCCCAATGGCCCGCCATACTAGCCAAAATACCATCCGAAATCCCTAAATTTGATGGCAAAGCGGGAGAGGACCCAAACAATCACGTAATGACTTTTCACCTTTGGTGCTCATCCAACTCCTTGATGGATGACTCTATTCATTTACGCTTTTTTCAATGAACTCTCACGGGTTCTGTTGTGAAGTGGTATATAGAATTACCATGATGTTTCTTCATTGACTTCAACACCCTCACTATGGCTTTCCTCACCCACTATCAGTTATCGATTCTCTATGAAACAGGGACCAAGATTTTGAGCTCTTTTAAAAAAACCAAATCCACTCATATCTCCGATCACATTCATGAATGGCGACGGAGATGATGTCTCATAAAACTTGAACTTCTTGATCAATTGCTGGAAGAATGGTTCACAAAATCATTTGTGAACAACATTGGTTATGACATCGCCATGGGTGGAGTTATCACAGAAGAACAGACCATTAGTCGTGCTCAATACATTGACCTCGTTTACTCACAAACGGGTACTCTTTACGACTTACTCCCTAATGCACCTTATCCTTCTACTTCCTCCACTTCAACTACCCCTACTGCTTTTCATGCGGTTGATGGTGTGATTGGCACTTTCCATTACCAACCACATTCTATCCAAACCTCTAGCAAAAACCCCAAACCCATTTCTTCTAATGTTCAAAATGCTCTGTCTCCTACCCCTCCCACCGACAAGACTTCTGAGGTAAATGTTGTTCAATCTACCCCTGCTGGTAAAAACAAATCCAAAAAGGGAAAGGGTAAGAATAAGGAGGACAAAAATAATTTGCAAGCAGAACAAACCCAAACACCACCTGTTGACGATAGGGATAAGCACAAATCCCGATACCCTTGCTTATCTGTGGTGATGATCACTACACTAAGGATTGTCCACAACGAGCCAAGGTTACTAAGTTCCTTCAAGGGACCTCGAAACCACCCACTCCGACCGTATTGTCACAACCTTTCCCTTCTCAACAACAGGCCCAATTGGTCATTCACGACCAACCCTCCCCCTCCAATACATCCTATGTCTTAATGTGTACAGGTGATTCAAAGGAAAATGACATCACACTTACCACTCAAGCCAAAGATTATTCCTCCTCTAAAGAGACAGTTAATGCTATACCTCCTTCATTGGTCCAACCATCTCCCATGACTCCACCTACCAACGGTCCTCTTCATCTCAAACGACCGAGCCTCAACACATTCCTTCGCCCTCCTCCAAAGGGCGTTGTTCAAAATTCGGCTTTCAATCCTCATGCACGTGCTACCCAAAACTATAGCATTGTTGAAGATCTGGCACAAGCACCATCCATGATGTCAGCCCTCGAATTCCTTCAAAGTTGTCCTACACAACGGAAGGCACTGTTGAAAGCTATCAGTGGAATTGACCTCGTGGATACAAATTTAATAATTTTTGACTTGGAAGATCACATTCCAAGGTTACCCCCTCAACTCGTATTCCAAATACAAGTTATTGTCGCCGAAAAAAAAAAATTAGAACTGTTATCGATGAGGGTGCCTCGACATGTGTCATGTCCATTACCTGCTGGAAAGCCATCGACTCTCCCTCTTTGACTGAATCCCACAATACACTCAAAGCCTTTAATGGCTTCGGTTTTAAGACTTACGGTGTCCTCCCTTCATTTCTAATCATGTTATAAGGCAAAACAATCCAATTTGAAGTGGAAGTCTTTGATGCTCCTCTCAATTACAATCTTCTACTTGGTCATAGCTGGATTGATTCCATGCGCGCAGTTGTGTCAACTCTTTTTCGTGTTGTACATTTTCCACATCATGGAAAGGTCATTACCGTCAACCAATTAGCCTTCTTAAACTTAGATACGCGTACTGGAAATGTATCGTTCATCGCCAACCCCCCCCCAGGATACGAGAACGTCGGTGTGGGTCTTCTTAAAGACTCCTCGTTAATGGGTACTTTCCCCATCCCACAACCTGATGTTCCACACTCATATGTCACTTCAATCAACATGATCTCCACCTTTATTCATGGAATCCCTGTGTCTCAAGACCCATGGCTGGTACCCGACCCCGATGATCATCTTCATTACGACAACAAAATGGCATTGAGCCCAGTCGAATCCTCCTATCAGGCCATTCAATCAGCAACTCCTTCTACGTCCTCTCTTGGTGATTTATCTCAAGATCCATTCCAAATCATTTTTCCCACGGAAGAAATGATTATGTATGTTATGGAAGACACCCCCTAGGACGATGGACATCATCGTTCCATCCTCTTCCTGGAACAACACACCATCGAGAGATACCAATGGATCTTGACCCCATCGACCATTGTTGTCATTTCCACTGTTCCCGAGTCTACACACGATGTATTTTCCGAAGGTAACTTAAGAAATATCTCACCCACCATTCCCCTCAACATATCCATAAAACCTGGAATTGTCAAAAATGTGCACATCGGAGCTTCGTGTTCCCCTGACGAAATCGTCACCTACAAGTCACTTTTCAAAGAATTTCGTGATGTCTTCTCCCGGAGATATGAAGAAATGCAGGGTATTGACCTTGACATTGTGATAAATGAGATTAAGACATACCCAGATGCTAAACCCGTCCGACAACCCCTTCATCCAGTTCACCCATGTAAAGTGACCGCTATCAAGCTTGAAGTTGACAAACTTCTCAAAGATGGTTTTATTTAACCGGTGGCTCTCACTGACTGGGTTTCCAATCTTGTCATGATCGACAAGAAACAAGGCACAATCCGTGTGTGCGTTGATTATAGGGATATTAACAAAGCTTGTCCTAAAGACAACTTTCCTACCCCCTTCGTTGATCAGATTTTCAACAATTGCACCGGAAGTGAAATATTCTCTCTAATGGATGGTTTCTTCGGATATAATCAAATCAATATTGTTCTGGAGGATCAACAAAAAATCGCTTTTATTTGTCCTTGCAACACTTTTTCTTATCGAAAACTTCATTTCAGTCTTAAAAATGCTGGCGCAACTTTCCAGCATGCTATGTCTTATGCCTTCCATGATATCAAGCACATCGTGCAACCATATCTTGATGACTTACCCACTCATTCTATGCATAGGATCAATCATCCAATACACCTTCGAGCCATTTTCCTCCGATGTCGGTTTTACCATATACGCTTGAATCCTCACAAATGCATTTTCTGCGTAGAATCCGACCAACTTCTAGGATTTATTGTTTCATGTCAAGGGATCCGAGTAGATCCTCTAAAGGTCGAGGTGGTTCTCAATCTCCCTCCTCCTTCTTCACTTCGCCAGTTACAAAGTTTACAAGGGAAGGCAAACTTTCTTCATTGTTTCATCCTGAACTATGTTGAGATAACTCTTGGATTTACGCGACTACTCAAAAAGGGGTCTGAGTTCATATGGGATACCATCACAAACAAATATTTTGAAGCTCTAAAACTGTCCCTAACACATGCTTCGCTTCTCTTCCCCCCTGATTACAGTCGCAATTACTTCCTCTACCTCGCAACCTCGGATTACACCATCACTATGGTTCTCATCTAGGAGGATGATTTTCATGATGAACATGTCATTTATTACTTGAGTCGAAGTCTAACACCTACCGAAACCAAGTACTTTCATGTCAAAAAACTGACCTTGGTAGCCGTCCAAGCAGTTCAACATTTCTGGCACTATATCCTCTCTCGCAAGACTACGCTAATTTCTAACTGCAAACCTATGCAACACATTCTCACTCGTCAACTGCTAGGGGGAAAATAATTCAAGTGGATCGTGATACTACAGGAGTTCGACTTAGAATTTGAACGTGCTAAGTTCAAGAAATCCTTAGTTTTTGTCGAGTTGATATGCGACTTTCCCTACTCTGAAACGGAAAATGTAGCAGTCGATTCATTACCCGATGAATCCCTTTTCCTAATTAGTTCTGATGATCTTTGGTATGGAGATATCATCATATATCACCAAACCCGAACTTTTCGGCCCAATTTGTCCAGTACTGACCGACGTCAAATACAATACCAAGCCCATCAATATATTATCCTCGGTGATACTCTTTATCGTCGTGGGATTGACTCAGTTTTTCAACGTTGCCTCACGTTTGACGAAGCCGATAAATCCTTAAATGAATGCCATTCTGGAGCCTATGGTGGTCATATGTCCGGGTATGCTACTTCTCAGAAGATCCTATGAGCTGGGTATTTTTGGCCTTCTTTCTTTAACGACTATATAATTGTCATCCAAAAATGCCATGCTTGCGAGACCTACAACCATAAAATACGATCACATCCCACTCCTCTTCACCCTATGGTCTCCATCGGTCCTTTTGAGAAATGGGGTATCGATTTCATGACATGTCACCCTCACTCGGTTGGGGGGCATGGATACATTATTGTAGCCGTAGACTATTTTATGAAATGGGTTGACGCGATGCCGACATTTGAAAATACCAGGAAAACCGCAACATTATTCATGTTCAATCACATCATAGCTCGTTTTGGTGTTCCTCAGGCTATCGTCATCGATCACGGTAGTCACTTTAGAAACTTCATGATGTTCGAACTTGCTGAAAAGTTGGGTCTCTTCCATGAAAACTCAACACCCTATTACCCACAAGACAACAGTCAAGTCGAAGTGATTAATAAATTCCTCATCACCATGCTTCGATGAATGATAGGGATTCACAAAACGACTTGGAACACAATGTTGTTTTCAACATTGTGGGCTTACCAGACGTCCGTTAAGTCTGCTACTGAGTTTACACCATTCTGGTTAATCTATGGTCTAGAAGCCATCCTCCCGATTAAATGTGAGATACCCTCTCTAAAACTAGCTGTCGAACTCCTACCAAACACTTATGCCGAAGAAGAATGTTTGTTGTATCCCATGCGATTGGACGAAACTCAACATGACGCTACCCTAGTCATAGAAGCCTAGAAGAAATGTGTCAAGGCCCAATACGACAAACATGTCAAGCCTCATGTTTTCTCCGAAGGTGATATGGTTCTCCTTTACAAACAAGATCAGGATATGCTAGGAACTGGAAAATTTGAAGCTATGTGGCGAGGTCCTTACATCGTTAGACGAGTGCTGCAGAAAGGAGCTTACAAGTTAATAGATTACAATGGTATCCCTTTGAGTGAACCCAGAAATGGGTTGTACTTAAAGAAGTACTATGCCTAAGATCACCTGTGCATGAGTACTTGTATTTTGTTGTATCATACTTCTTGTGTGTTATTGTAGTATGCTTTTTCATTATCTGGTCTCTGCCCTTATGTTACGTTGTGTTTGGTTTCCAGATGTCAAAGTCTTTGCTACCCCACATTGGCTTCGTTGATGGCGCTAACCATAGTACTTAGAACCTTGCTTCTGTTGCTTGGGCAATTTACGCCCCTACAAACGAACTTATCACTCTACGAGGTGTTTGTCTCGGCCATGCGACCAACAATATTGCAGAGTATAATGTCGTTATCGAATTGTTGATTGATGCTATCTCGCTCGGTATCCATCACTTGGTTGTATGATTCAATTCACAGCTAGTAGTACTGCAGTTAAGTAATGTCTATGCTATTCGAAGTCCTACTTTATTACGGGTATATTTACGAATTCGCCTCTTGGAACGTTATTTTGATTATATTGAGTATCAACATATTCCTAGATGTCTAAATACATTAACTGATGCATTATCTTACTATGTATTAGACAGACATTTGGGCCATTTGTAAACAAATCACATCACATGTATCACATAACACAAGATAAACCAGTAGAAGCCGTATATATGTATATAACGATCAAAAGTTTGTTACAAAAAAGTTCTGTCCGAGGACCAAAATTTCAAAATCTGAAGCTCGTAGCTTCTATAAAGTAACGTCATGGGTGATTCTCGTGATAACAGACGACTTTCTGGGAAACCCTATGAAGCAGCCAGCCAATAGACTCTGACACGCCCACCGTTTGGCACTGATAACGCCAAGGAACCTCTACGATAGGCATGTCCAGAATGTCAGTAGTCAACCCCTCTAAGTTTTTCTCCACTGCCTCATAATCTTCAACATATTATCATGGCACTGGAGCCACCTCTCCTTGTCACTAAATAGGAGACGTACTTGGAGATCGGTATGGCCCCACATCTGTATCATTCAAAAGCGATTTTTGATTAGTTCTTGGGAAAACATAAAAACATTTGCATATGATAAAAATTTACAAAAACATTTAAAAAGTAAAAAAATGTGTACTTATTACCTATATCTCCCCATTCAACGTCCTCAGGTAGGGAAAAATTTGGATCCCCTTGGAAATCCAACCCGACATAGGCATAATCATCAACCATCAATATCTGTGGCCGCAACCAGTCAAAGAAGGAATCATTGTATTTAATGATAGGCCCAGCTACATGTTGGGCCATGAGGTTGTACCACCTCAACATCCTTTGATCTTGTGGGGCTGGTAAACCCCACTCAACCTGTAATCTCAGCAAGGGGACCCTCTCAAGAAAGAGGGACACCAAAAGTGATCCGTACCTGAATTGCTTCAAGTTACCTCTCCTGCATTTTTTCAACTACCTCTTCATACTGCAGAGAACTGTGTCCACCCAGTTGAAGACTTGTGGCTCTGTACACTCGATGGCATACTGGAAGTAGCTCTAGAGAGCCATGTGTGGAGCTGCAATCCTAGCCATGCGAGAAATGGTGAACAAGATGGTGCAAAGGGTCAAATCCTGGCCCCCCAAAATGGCCACCCTTCCTTTGCTTCTTTCTGCCTCTGGAACACAGTACTGATGACAATACTCACTCATAGGTAGCCCACCACCTTGGCTATCGGTCAAGCTAGCGTGGTACCCATGCCGTGACAGTCCTATCAGGAAGTAAACGTCCTCGATATCCAAGGAAAATGTGTGGACCCCCACATGGAATACTTGTTGGTCCACATCCCACATATGAACGAGGTACTCCAACAACCTTACTTGGGCCCTCATGCCCAGGATCCGAAAGAATTTCAAGAGACCATAGTCTCGAAGAGCAGCAATGGTGCCTGGGTCATTCCCGGCAATAGCATCATCCTCTTCATGCTCTCTTTCACACCACTCCAGCATCGTGATGGTTAAATGACTGCACAAGAACCATAAGAAGAGAGTCAACAACTCATTTCAAGCCTTGGCATATTTTTCATTGAGAAAAAATCAAAGTCAATTTTCATTTTGCGGCCCTCGCAGGTGCCCCTTTAGCACAGTGCGAGGTTCTCGCAGTTTCCTTTGGGGGAACCTACGAGAATCATGCATTCTCATAGGTCCCGTATGGCTAGCCTACGAGAATGCCTGGGTGCAAGTTTTGGCCCTAAAACAAACTCAAAAACTTGAAATTTGCCAATGAAAAAAAAAATTTGAACCATGAAAAGGTAGAAGACAGGGAGCTTACCTCATTGATGGAGACGGTTCACCAAATGGTTGCTTATACCTTCCACAATTGAGCATTGAAATTCAAGGGAAAAAGAGGGGTTTTGGGCATAATTCTTGGCAAAATCACAATGACTATGGTAAAATCCCTTTTACCCACTTATATTTACTTTTTACCATTTTTTGTTGATTTTTATATTGTTTTATTCATCAAACCTAATGCCTAATAGCCCTATGAGTGCGACTTTTTGCAGATATAACGACTTTGAAGTCTACACGAAGGAGTATGGATATTTTCTCTTTTTTATCGCATGCTTAATTGTTTTTATGGTTTCTTTACAAAACCTCGAGCTTGGTCTTTGTTCGTTCTCATGCTCGAAAATACATGAGAACATAATCGAGCACACTTTTATCACTTTTTTGGGCTCATGAAGGTTATACGAAAAAGTAACCCCTTGGAGTTCTCTTTAAGCTCTTTTCAGACTCTCTAAACATGAAAAGATTGCCGAGCGATCTTGTTATTTTCACGCTCGTTAAAGTATTTGAAGAAAGCATCCATTGAGTTTTAATTTATCTCTTTTTCGGTCTCATCAGACTACTTTATGAAAAAAGAACTGAGAGAGTTCTCTTTTGAGTGTTTTTCCAGACTCTATAATCATGAAAAACCTTCGATTTTTCTATCTTTGGACTCGTTAAACAAACATCGAAAGACCCGTAATGGGACTGAACCACTCCTTCCTAGGGTTTGTTAAAAATACTCTAAGGTACTCGTCCAAAGGATGAGCTTACATCAACAATCATATGTTATCCTCCTCAAGCTTGTGTAAAAATAAAGAGGTACTCGCCAGCAATGGTGGGGGAAAATTTGGGAAAGGGATGTGTTTTCGTATTCATATTATTGGCGGTAAGTGTCGCTCTTGAACATGACACCCCCTATTCATTATTTTGGAAGCCGGTTTGGGAAATCCATTTGTCTCTCATTCGACTTGTTACAAGGTCATATCCTGAGTCGTCTCTGAGTCAATGCTGCCAAATTCGTGGCCGTGTCATTGATATGTTCAAGAGAAGTTCATCTAAAACATTTATTTGAGTCGGCCATCTACAGTTGTCTATTCTTACCAAGTCGGCCTTCCTTGTTTCCATTGTCGTCTATATTCATACTATGTTTCACCTTCAAAATCTGTTACTCATTTCGTGTCATTGATGGGGGATACATCAAGGCCCTCCTGTGATGAGTCTTGTCCCGTCGACTCCAACTCATTATCTAGAAACAAGACTTAGAAATTATTTAGTACCTTGGAACTTGCATGCTTCAATGACAGGTTCTCTCGCTTTCGATAATGGGTTTTCATTTATTCACATTCATTGGATTGTACTAGTGTACCTTGGGAGTCATTGACACTAATGGTGATTTCCCTTGCACTTGTCAATGGTTTCATCACTGACTGGTAATCAAGTGGTTTCTACCATGTTCAACTTCGACACATGTAATCACATGGATAGATTCATACTTCCAGGTGATGGGATTGAAGACCCTGTATTTCATCTTTTTTGATCCAGGCTGCGATGGAGTATGTATGATTTGCATCGACACATAGATCCACTTTGTATGTCACGTGGCTATGTCATCCTAATTTGAGTCTTCTCTCATAGATCCATAGTGTATTCTTGGTGGCTATGTAATATTTTTTATGGCATGGATCCATGGTGTATGATTGGTGGCCATGACCCACATTCATGATGTCATCCATTTGTGATCTGAGTATGGGAATGCTTACCTCAGAACTGGTATTATATTCTATAGGTGCTTGGTTGTTTGCAGGTTTTCGATTAGGTGCACTCCTGGTTTCTGACACACACACACAGTTTACAAAGTATTTCGACTGTCATAGATTTTGGCCTCATACTTTGGGGGGCATTATGTTACACATGATTTTGGTCAGTCTGGTGATGTCTTAACAATGGTGTATTCAGGCTCCCAACAAGGACTTTTTTCCTGAGAAAAGTGGACCTTGTCTCCTTCCAGAAAACATATTTTCAAAGTGAGTTTGTAGGTTGTATATGACCTAGGGTGCGATAATCCCTCATTCTTGTAGGCCACCTACACCTAGGGTGCGAACTTCTCACACTTTTCTCCATACATAGGGTATGAACCTGTTTTCAAGCTTGTAAAAGAGAAGAGGTCTCAAGGGTTCTAGAAGAGAATCTTCTAGAAAATGAGTTGGCATTCGTATGGTTGTCATTTTACTGAATTCTCAGATTTGATGGGATCATCCTCATCCATGTAACCATCTCTCCTTCTCCTATATATTTAAAGGTTTCTCATGGAAAAGGTTAAGTAAGATTGAATGAATAATTGCTGAAAGAATTGTGTGAAGAACCCTGCTTGGATAGAGGCTTGGAGACTCTAGTTGGTCTATCAAGAGGAATTGGATCTTCTTCATGCAAGTATAGATAAAGTGTGTGTGTTGGAACCAAGGGTCACTAAAAGGAATCTTGCGACATCAAGGTGATCCGGTTGTATCTTCTACTTTCAATTAATATGATACAACAACATGTCCCTTTCCCATAAAGTCACTCTTACTTTATTTTGTAATTCCTTGATCATATGCATAAGTTGACGTTGAATACATTTTGTTATCTTCACTTTGGTTGGTTTGTGTTGTCTTGTACTTAACCTCACAAGAGCACCAGAGTGAAGCGGGAGCAACAGAGACCTATGAAAGCGATATAAAGGTATGTCACTTAATCCTCTCTATTGGCAGATTCAATGATTACAACTTAGGGAAAGAGTCATGTCCTGTCATGTTTTTCTCTAGATCCAGGTGGATCTAGGGAGATCTCTTAGTGTCTGCACCTACCGATTAGTCCAATAACAACTCGACCTTGGGGACATTACACTAGAGATGTGTTAAGTCCCTTTAATAATGGAGGAAAACCAACTTATAGAAGCTAAATACATTCCCTCACACGATGGGATATCTGCATGCACAAAGGCTCTACACCTTGTGTAACCTTGGACACATTTGCATAACAATTCTATGCCCCAACTAACCTTTGCACCACCACTCAAACCCTTCTAAAAATTAAATGACCAATAAACCCTTATAACAAGTGGCCATCTTTAACACATCCATCCCCATTAACATGCCTCCCTAAAACTTTTATGATGTAAACTCTTTTATGATTGTTCAAATAATCACAATGTAGATATTCAAATTTATAATCAACATTTAAATATAATGCAAGGCATATTTGATATTAGTATTTATGAGCCATCTATACCAAATATAGTTGTTGAACTAAAAATCAAAATGAAAAATGGGAACGGAATAAAGGGACCTAACCAGTAAACAAGTTTGAATGAAATGGAAGGCATTGGAATGGGTGTTGCTTGGGTGAGATGTTGATAGAGAGGAGAAAAGACTATTTTTTATTTTATTCATCCATCTATTCTCTTTTATTCAACTCTAGGTTGTTACTCCCTAATGCTATTGTGGCTCATCTCCATTTCAGAATCCATTTTTTTTTATATTTTGATTTAGTGTGATCATGTGATTTGATTTTTTCATTAGTTTGTTTATGTCATGTTCATGTTGTTTGGGTTGATTAATGACATTTTTTTCTAGTTATGTGCAAGTGCTTGTTTTTTATTTTATTTTGAGGTGTCATCATTTCTGGGTGGTTCTATTTTTTTTTTTGTTTTTTACTTTAAGATATTTTTGTTTGGAATGGAAATGGGTATCATAGGATGAAACAAGGAATGAGAAATATATAAGAAAAATACACGAAAAGTGAGTGGTGTTGGAAGTTTTCAAACATTCTTGGTGTCAGACTTTGAATTCTTACATTTTAGTTGATGATGGAGTGTGAAATGAAAAACAAATAGAACTTTGTGATGGGGAAATGGATCCAATGAACCAAAGGTTAATTTACAATGCATTTTTTTCTAGTATGAAATTTTCTTGATTGTTCTCCCCATGCACTTTCATGGATTTCATGCACTAACATGGATTTTCATCCTTTTAGTCTCTATGTGATTATCCCTACAATATTTGGTTGAAATCTAGAATATTGAGCATCATAAATCTTAACAAGGCACCTATGAGTAGCGGTCAAGAAAATTGAGAAGCATAAGAAAAAAAAAATAGCTACATGTGATCGTCACATGATATGTATTGGTTTTATTTTGTATCTTTATTTATTATCCTTCAAAATATTTTATATTAAAGGGGTTCTTTTTTCTCTAATTCATAGTCACACATCCTTCCTCATCTTTGTTTTTATATATAATCCATTTTGCATGCCAATCCCAATTAGCTTTGCATGATCTTTAAAAGGAATGAATTGATTTATATGGATAGATTAATCATATTTTGCATGATATTTAAAAGGAATGAATTGATTTATATAGATAGATTAATCATCTCCTCATGATCTTGCAACCTATAAGTTGTAGATAATTGGATATTCGAACCATGTTCATTATACAAAATTAAAGAATCTATTGTGTGATCGAATCTTGGAGCAAATATATAAAGGGACTAAAATAAGAATGTCCTCTCTATATCTACCATTCTTTATTTATGTATGTCTATGTGTGATAGATGATTTATATCTATAGGGACATGCCATCAATATTTTGTCTGACTTGTCACTAGGATTAAAAAACCCCATCATAATTAAAGATACTTGGTTCACCATTATATAGTTGTATGACTAGCACAATAATTAAGTTTTAGAAATAGGGGGTAGGGAACTTAATAAAATGGCCCTTAACTAGTTAACCATTAGTTGTCAAACTTTCTATGTCATCAAATATTACCTTATCAGTTTGTATGAGATAAGCTCCATAGAAGCAAGAAAAACAACCTAGGTTATAAGGCAAGGTCCCTATATAATATTATTTTGTACACAGAGGTTGCAAAACTCAAAACAAGTAGGATGTTGGCTTAGAAACAACCATCAAAGAGTGTATAATATCACATTTTAGTGGTATAAAGTTTTATCATGGGAAAAACATAGATATTAAGGAG
>JZKD02S2008585.1:260295-277509 GCA_000966675.3 Picea glauca | reverse complement strand
CATTTGAAGTTGGAAAAGATACACACTAGCCAGAATCCTGCAGACATGTTAACAAAGGGAGTAACTAGGGAGAAACTGAGTTCCTGCTCAATTTCAGTTGGTCTTCAAGAATGAATATGAAGATGAGAAATTTTCCAGGTCCAAGAAGGTTCAGAGTCCAACATATACAGCAGTGGTGGAGTTGTTAAGATCAGTCTCCAAGTGGGAGATTGTTGGTTGTGGAGCCTGATTATCTTCCTGATTCAGAGGTCCTTGTTTCCAGCTATGTTTATACCCCATGAAGTATTTACACCCCAGAAGTATGTACACTCTTCCACGTGGGGGAGTGCAGAGGGGGGTACCCCCTTTGCAGGGTCCGAGCAGGCTATCCCCTCGGCTGGGGGGTCTGGGGGCAAGCGGGCCCCCAGCGGGGGTTCAAGGGTGAAGCCCTTGAAGGAAAAATTGCCTTGTAAATGTATATTGTAATTTCATTGTAAATCTGGACCGTTCATTATAAGTTTACAGATCTAACGGTAGATATTATGTTAGGTTTTTTTCCCTAGAAGGCAACCCTCTTTTATGAGGGAAATGTATTATGGCTATGGTTATGGTGAATATTGTATTCTGAGAGAGGAGACTGTGAGAGAAAGAAGAGGAAGTTACAATGGGTTTTGTTGTAGGTTGTAGCCCTTCATTTGCTGGATAATAATAAAGGAAGGACCTGGAAATTTCTCTGGTGGATGTAGCCCACACTGGGTGAACCACGTAAATCTGTGTCTCTCTTGTATTGTGTATCTTCTATGTTTTTTTTTCCACATTTGTTTTATTTTATTTCTTCACGGTCCTGGTTTTCTAACAACATGTTGCTTCCGCGTGGTGTTCCTCACAAAATTTACACCAACTTCGAGGCAAGATAGCTTTAGACTGAAAATTATTTTCAATTGGGTTTCTAAAGGGAGGTGCAAAAGAGGATGAATCTCTAGGGGTGAGAGGGGAGACAATCCCCTTTCTTTCATATGCTATCATATGATTTTTCATATCTTGTACTAGCTATAAGAGGGAAAACATGTCTGTCTGTTTAGGTGATTCTCCCTAAGGAAGAACTGTTCTTTCAAGATATTCTTCATACTCTAAACAAGTATGTAGAGCAGAACCGAGATTATCAATGGATTTTTCCTCAATCCTATGACGGTAGGGGGAAGGTAATGCATTTTAGTAATGCATGAAATCAACTTGGTTATGAGGTCAAATGAGTTCAAGTATCCGATTGTATAACTTAGTGAAATGAAAGTTGAAGGACTTGATGGTCTCACCATTCTTATAGGTGATGTTATTGTATTCCCATAACTTCTCGGCTGGGCTTTTGGATTGCACATAAGTGGATCTGAACCAATAGATTAACTCCTTCAAAGTAGACATAATATTAGGAGGAAGGTCAAAGAAATCGGTCGCAACCTTTCCTTCCAAGGAGTTGACGAATAAGCGCATGCAAGTATCATTTTCATTGGCCCCTATGCTGTGATAAGCATTATAAAATGCCACCAGGTGTTCGTTTGTAGTGACAGTGTTATTTCCCAAAAACTTGGGAAGATGTTCTTTGAATTTAGGAAGTGGATGAGTAGCAGGTGCTAGGTTAAGGAGAGGAAACATGCCATGGTGTGGTTGTGGCATCTTCTTCAAACTGGAAAAACCCATACTTTTTAATGACTTTAGTGTGATTTGTAGTAGATTGGACATGGATATGGTGGCTATATAAGCTATCAATCACTGATGGAGATGAATATTGAGAAGAGGAAGTACTTCTAGTGCCACCAGAGCCACCACTAGATGCCATCTTGTGGATGATAGGTGAGGGAATCAAAGACAAACTGGATGAATCAGACAAAGTTATCCTTAAAGCACTTTGTTGGCCAGACAACACAATGTTTCTTCCTATTTCAACAATAAGATTAATTTTGGGTGATAATCCTCTTCTTCTTTTGGAGACACGAGAGTCTAAAGACATCAAAGAAAGACCAAAACTGAAGGAACAAAAAGGTTATTGCTGATTTCTAGGTTGTCTTCATCTAGCTTCCCAACATTCTTGGAAACTAATATATCGCTCAATTGTTGCCCATGAATGATTAAGTTCAACACGGGTATTGGTAGTGTCTAAAATGGTGTTAAACAAATTCAAAGCAATGCTAGTCTGATCTTGAATAATGGGATCAATATTGGGTTGCCTTGTAATAGGCACAGTCATTAAGAAATAAAATAGTCAAAGAATCAATATCAGAAAAAACAAATGTGTCGATGCTAATCAAGCATAAAAATTAACTAGAGAGATATTGAAGATCTCCCTAGTATGGTTGTCAAATAAATGTTGAGGAAAAGATATGAAATGATCTTACTCAAGGATTTTTAGATTATGCTTATCTAAAGAAAAATAGATAGGAATATCACCCTATGTTTATAGTCATCGAAATTAATATCCTAACTCGCAAGTATTGATTACAAGTTCTTAGGCTAGTCTTTTTATAAATAAAATATTTTGAAAAATTCATTGTTTATATGATTTTTTGAATATAACAGTTGCTATAAATATAGAGACACAAGTAAAGACACCAAATCGATAATCAAGACAGATGAGACATAAAGAAATCCTTTATTTCATTCTAATTCATCAAAGAGTCGTTGTCTTTATGTGTAATTTCATGAAGAAATTTTGGACCAAATTCAAACTTAAACATCCCTGATGAAACATACGAAAGGACCTCTGACAAAAAACCAAAAATTGAACTCTGAAAGTTGGATCAACTTGCCATAGATTTCTTCCCACGCGACTTTGAACAATAGCCTTTGTCAGTTATGAAAACTAATTCACAAACAGACTATCAAAGATAGATCAACACCTCTGAAAAACAAGTGTCTTAATGATGTAATTCAGCCCCAAATGTTGTTGTTTACAATAAGACCATGTTATCATAAAAAAGAATTAGGCCTATGATCAATTAAGGAATGAATGAAAACTGAACTATCTCAACAAAAACTCAAAGAGCAAACCTTAGTATGCTTCTCCTTCTATTCTCTCTTTGTTCGTCCCTTTCCTTTTTCTTTTAAGCAAATTAGAATTGGTTGAAGTGGTTGAATTAACTCATTAGTTAAGTTAACTAGAGCTCAAAAAACTTTTTAGTTAGGGGTAAAAGTAATAAATCATAATAAGGGTTTTAAATAAATAATAACTAGTAGGTGGAACCCCTTGTGAATCTCTTTTTGCTCTTAACAATCATAACATAACTTAGTCAATTAAACAAAACATCCCTCCTTGTGACTCCCATCATCACATTCATGTTTGACAATTTATCTCATTGATATTTGAAATTATTTTCAAAAATACAATACTCATATATAAAAAAAAAACATGTTGTCCAAAACTTTTGAAGTCAACTGTCATCAACAATAAATAAAATAAAAACTCAAAAACCACATTTTCCACTCTGAGATACAATATTTCCCTTGGTGTTGTTGTCACCCCTTGATCTCTTTGAATATACCCTTGTTTTTGATGAGCCTTTAAGCCTAATCTTGTTAATCACATGAGAACAATCATCCCTCAAATGCATCCAGGAGGACACAGATTTATCAAAGCCATTGGAGGGTGAGGAAGGGGCATCGATGGATTTTCCTTTGTCAGGGGCATGGTGTGCCTCATTTTTCAACCTTTTTCTAGCATGGGAGGACTAAACTGGTGAGTGGAAAGGTGCATCTTGGACAATTTGATTGATAGGAGGGGGAGTAGGTAAAGAAAAATTGGACCAGCCACGATGTTGGGAGACTGTCGGGTGGGTAGTCTCTTGCCATCTGTCATTTTCGAGAACCTTGGGTTGCAATGAGACATGAGGGGGCACAAGAATACCAGGGGCTTGTGGAACTTGGAAGGGAGGCCTTTCAGGCCTAGGTTGTACCACTCCTTGCCCAATACAATTGAAAAACCTAGCCTGAAATAGCTGGCCTAACTCTTGCGAGTCAGCATCAAAGTGAATGGATAATCTAGGCCTTATAAGGCCCCTGTTCCAATTACCTCTTCCTCAGTTACCTTTTCCATGGATACCTCGGCTGAAAAATCTTATTCCTTCATGCATGATGGATTAGAAAATAGTTCCTTTTGTTAGCACTGAAAGTCACCTCTGGATTGCGGTAGAGGTAAGCTCAATACCCATCAGAGTTTTATGTCACAGGTTCGTTATAAAAAAGGTCAAATGGGCGCAGTCTCAAGAAAATATCATCTTAACTCAGAAAACTGGACCAATATGCACAAGCAGGTGAGGTCTTAGTTTAACTTCAGTCAGTAAGTTGTAGTAAAGGTGAGTAGGAGGAAGACTTTGGTGAGAAAATGTAAAGGTCTGCTACGGACATCAGGTCTTCCAACAACCCAGGAGGAAAAACTTAAACAAAAGTTCTTCTTGAAATTCAAGTCTCAAAGAAACTGAAAGGAATTACAACAACACTATAATCAAACATTCATCATAATACAGTCACAATAATTCCCGTGAATCAATCAATCATGAAATCTTTCAGCATAAGAGGGAAACAAGAGGGAGCAAGGAAGCTGACTGTCATTAAACAAGAAATATCAGATTACAAAGGCATAACCAGAGAACCAAAATCTTCATTCAAAACTTCACAATACAGGAGATTTTCTCTACCATCGACCCTAACAAAATATCAAAAATGAGTATTTATACTCAAAACAACTTGCTCCCTTCAAAAGCACACTTTGGTCATTGCATTCAAGGCTTGGCGTATGCATATTCTTCTGTCATATTGCACTTGCATTCTTCTGTCAAATGCAAGATAGGATCGGTATGGGCTTCACAAGAAAATCCATGACATGGAACTTTCGGCTGACAGTCTTCCCTTCACAGCTAGATTTTCCATGCTTTTTATTTATGTCATGAAACGAGGTTTCAACCACCTTATTCATTCTCATTAACAATTTTTATTGGGATCAAGACAAGGCCTGACACCCATGAACGTTCCAGGCGAACACATAATTCCTTTGAGTCAATTTTGGCGCCTTGAGGCCACACAGATCTTTCTCTATGACCAACTCAAACACTTTGATTCTTTGCGCAACTCCTTTATCCTTACCCCATGGGGCCGTGGGCTGTGACCTCGTTCTTATCTCATATGAAAACTCGAGATTTTTCATTTCAGGATTTTTCACTCCCCTCGCCTTCAAATATCCCAATGCTCAAAATCGTGAAATAGCCCATCTGGATCAATGATCGGATTTTCCTTGAAAATGACGGCCAGGATCAGTTTCTCGAATAACCTTAACTGCCAGCCACTTGACAAGTGCTTTCCCTTTCTTTATGGCTCTTCTTCCATATGACCATGGGCTATGATCATGGGCCCAACTTTTGGGCACGTCGCAATTTTGTGTTTCGCGAATTCACGTTGTGCTCCATGCTCAAACCTTCAAGTCGCCATGTGTATTTATGAAATGGATAACCCAGATCATATCATGAATTTGCGTTTCCTGATTTTGCATGACTCTAGCCTTTTACTACTCCTTCCCATGAGTTAGAAAAATGATGATCCTGTGCCGCACGTCCTTCTCGGTACCAATGGCTAGGATATGCCTCACGATTTCAGACCTTTGTTCGACACTAAAATTGATGCAACTATATGATCCTACTCGCCCAATGGTCATCGATCCTCTCCATCTGAAAGATCTTCACCATTGAAAGTTGATCTTGCTCTCTTGCTTTATTTGAGTCAATATCAGACCACTCTAAGTGTTGCGCTTAGTTATCACGACTGTGGCCTATGAAAAATTACTCATATGACTGACCGAGGGCTTGGGAAAACAAAAGGATCATTGACAGAGGTAACGAGAGAAGTGATTGACCTTAGGAAAAATAGAAAGGCTTAGGGACAACATTTCTCATACAAGTTGCTAAGGAAAAATAGTTATATCAAACAGGTGAAGGTAAACAGAAGAAAAACTACAAGCCGAGAGGAAAAACTTACGATCAGGTTTGCAAAAAGAATAAAAAGGGGAAAATTTATAGACCTAGGTAGAAACCACAGACTCATAAGACCTTGACAAGTTTATGTGATAACATTTGGCTCCATAAGGGATGGCATGCTCCCTGTGAGATGTTAAGAAAACGTAGTTTCAATGCCTTTGCTTTGGGCTATGGAGTCTCCTATTAAAAAAAATAAACATAAAACATGAATGGTATTTACAATGGTGGGATGTCGACTACGACGTTACAAAAAAAGAAAAATTAGGAAGTTCCCGTTTACAGAGCCATCAAAAACTTCATCACCCTCCAAATTCTGCAACCTGTAAGTATTGTTTGGAGATTCCTCAAAACTCTTGAAGGGCCGATCCAAAGGGCTTAAAATTTTCCATTCTTGCCCTTGTCCTATCTAGGCGCATCCCATTTGAGTACTATATCTCCTGGCTGTAAATCCTCTTTTCGTACTTTCCTTTCAAAATCCTCCTTGATCCTTTGCTAATGGTCATGTGATTTGTCCACCAACTTCTCTCTAGTCTGCTACATCTCTACCAGTTGATGAATTCTTCTGATCATGTCATTAGGCTCGCCATGGCAGTCTTGGAATAATTTCTCCATAGGTAGGGAAATATGAGAAGGAAAAAATTCTTCTGTCCCATATACAAGATGGAAAGGAGAGAGACCCAATGACCTCTTTTTTGTCACTCTATCAGCCCACGGAGCAAATTTGAGCTTTGAATACCATGCTTTCTTGTTGTCCTCTAACAACCTTTTGATGATCTTTATTAGGATCTTGTTGGAGGACTCTGCTAATCCATTGCCTTAGGGATAATAGGGGGTAGAGTTGATCAATGCAATTATGAACTACTCGCAAAACTTAACCAACGGTTTGGCCTTGAAGGATGTCGCATTATCAGTGATGATTTTATTTGGGAAACCAAACCTTTCTATGATGTCTTCAAGAAAACCAATGATTACTTTGTGAGAAGCACTCCTTGTGGGGATAGCTTCTGTCCATTTGGTGAAGTAATCTATTGAAGTTAAGATCCACCTGTGTTGATCGCTTGAAGCAGGATGAATTTCCCCAAAGAAGTCAAGACTCCATTTATGGAAGGGACCTGAAGCTATCACGGGCTTCAATGGCAGAGACTTGAGTTGCTATTTCCCAAAGAATTTCTGACATTTGATACAGGCCCTAATTTTCGCACATACATTTGCGAATAGAGTAGGCCAGTAGTACCCAACCCTGAGAATTTTGTAAGCTGTGGTTTTCCATAAATTATGTCCCCCACATAGGTTTTCATGGAAATCAAATATAATTTTTTGAGCCTCTTGTGGGTCTAAACATCTCAGAAACACACCCAGAGAGTCCCTCCAATACAATACCCGGTCAATGAGGAAATATCTGATTACTTGGACCTTCAAATATGTTGCCTTACTTTTCCTCATACTATCAGGGGGTCTTAATTCTTGCATAAAATATATAATATCTTTATAACAGGAACATTCTACCAATAAAGGAATGTCTTGAGGAATTTTATTAGACAACTTAGCCTACTGATTTTCTGAGAAAGTGTGGATGAAGTTAACCCCCAAATCCTTACAATTAGATTTAGCCAACATCTTGGTTAAACCTTGGCCTTTAACTAGTTTGGTGGGTTTTATTTCCAGATCAAATTCAAGGATTTTGGAAATCCACTTGCTCCTACTCCCATCTATGTCAGGCTATGATATGTTTCACCAATTCAACAAAATTTGAAACAAACCTCCTCAAAAAATCAATTTTGCCTGGGAAAGACTGAACCTCCTTCTTGGATATTGGAAGTGACAGGGTTTGGATGGCTTCTACCCTGCTGGGATCAATCCCAACTCCCTCACCTGATACTATGTGCCCCAGTAATTTTCCCTCTTTCATAGAAAATAAAGACTTCTTGGGATTGAGGGAGAGACCAAACCTTCTACATTTCAAGAAGACTTTTCTTAGATGAGAGTAATGTTCTTTATCAAATATGGAGAAGACTATAATGTCATCCAGATAGATGACCAAAAATTTATCCCTTTCCCCAATGAAGGCTATCTTCATGGCTCACTGAAAGGTTACTCCTGCATTCATCAATCCAAAGGGAATTTTGGCACACATGAATGTGCCCCAAGGAGTGGTGAAGGTTGTCTTTTCTCTGTCTTCAGGTAGGACAAAGATCTAATTGTAGCCAGAAAAACCATTAATCATGGAAATCCTGGCTGCACTTGTTACCCTCTACAATATGTGTTCCATCTTTGGCAAAGGGTAATTGTCCTTCTTGGAGATTCTGTTCATATTTCTGAAATCGACACAGAGTTTGATTTCTTCGTTATTTTTCCTCGTCGGGACTAGGTTGGACACCCATTCAGAATATCTCAAAGGGACGATGATTTGGGCATCCAACAACTTCTTTACCTCCATTTCCATAATAGGTAGCAGCATAGGATTTATTTGTCTTAATTTCTACCTAAATGGTTTGGCCTCCTCTTTCAATGGGATTTCATGCTCAATGACGGTTTTGTCATATGTTCTAAGGTCTTCATAGGTATAGACAAACACATTAGAAAATTCTTTTAATAGCTCAACATATTCAGCCCTCTTCCTCCCTGATATGTTGCTTGACAACTTGACAAACTTTGGATCCTCCTCTGTACCAATGTTGCACTTAGCTAGATCAACATCCTCAATTAGGCCTTTAAACTTTACTGCCACATCGTTCTCATCGAACAATATTTCTAAAGGAACTAGTCCCTTTGGAATGTGGTTGCTAGGCAGCTGAACAATATGGTGATCAAAATTTTTATTTAAAAATACATCGGCATGAGGGTCACCTTCAGATTCATGATCCTGATCAATGTGTAATGCAGAAAACTGATCAACAAACTCAAGAAATTTTCTGATTTCCAGATCTTCCTCGAACACCTTCCAATGCTTGATATTATCAGGTACAGAGGGCGTATATCTCACCTCAACATCATACCTGAGCTTAGGTTGCAGTGGGATCCTGAAATGGCTCCTTGAGATAGCCAAAGAATCAACCATAGTATTTTCCTCTCTTGGAATAAATGAAACATTAAAGGCTAAGAAGAAATTGTCAATTAGGTTCCACACCTCATTCTTGTAATTCTTAAGCCTAGGGTGCTTGGCTTGATAAACATTTTTGACCTGATGAACAATTATTTCAACATCTCCAAATATTGCTAGCTCTTCAATACCCATGTCTTTCAAGGCCCTTAAGCCCAAAACAAGAGCCTCATACTCTTCCACATTGTTGGTAGCTTCAAATTGTAGTTCATAGGACAAAGGTATGGCTTCTTGATAAGGTGACAAAAAACCCACTCCGGCACCAACATCTTCCCTAGAAGAGTCTCCATCGAAGAACATCTTCCACATAGAAGTAGTTGGGGGAGGTATTTCATGAAAAGAAATGGGTTTCTTTCTGATTTCAATAGGAGCTTCAGGAATATCAGTGAGTTGTAACAAACTAGATCCCAAATCAATATCGAGTGAAAAGATAGGATGATTGGTGGGGTCTGCTTCATCACTAATAATGTAGGCCAACTAAGCTTCTCTGTATAGTCTCCTATGCTCTCCTTCGAACATAGGGATGGTAGCATATGTGAGGTCCATTTGCAAGGTTCCCCCAAGTCTTTTTATCCAAGATCTTGATAAAATAATTCCGAACTTGGGAGGAACATCAACCACCATGATATCCATGACCACACTTTTCATGAGAAGCTAAAACAAGGTCACAAATAGATATTTGATGACCCCAAGACATTGCACCCTTTGAACACAGGGATGGTAGAAAATGTGAGGTCCATTTTCAAGGTTCCCCGAAGTCTTTTTATCCAATATCTTGATAAAATCATGCCTAAATTGGGAGGAACATCAACCACCACGATATCCATGACCAATCTTTTCATGGGAAGATGAAAAAATGTCACAACCAGAACTTTGATAACCCTAAGACATTGCACCCTCCTTGAATCAAAAGACTACAAATCATGATAAGCTTTTGTGATTTCTAATCCAAGCTCTTCCATAACAGTTTTGGGCATGAGATTATGAGATGCCCCTGAGTCCATAAGACAATTATGCAACATGTTTTCATCTATGTTTAGTGATGTATAGAAGGGGGGAGATGAGTCATATTTATCTTCTACCATAGGACCTAATATGAATGTTATATTTTCATCTTGGAGGTTTACTGAGTCTATGAATTGAGGAGATGGTTCAGACTGCAATAGCTTAGAGAGGGATTTTTTGAAATCTTTGTGCTTGACAAGATCTGAAAGGGGTACATGGATTCTAATCTTCTGAATCTCGTGCTCAAATTTAAAGGAGGGAGGGGGATTCATAACTTCTCTCACCTCTGGGATGAGGTCTTTGGCTACTAGCGAGGGGTTCTGAGCTTTCTTTTCTTTGTTGTTGTTTGCTGCATTTTTAGCAGGCTTCTCTACTCCGAGAGTTGGATCAGGGATGTCAAACTTCCCTTCTTTCTTCTTAGACCCAAGGTTATATTTATTTGGACTATTATTGTAGTTCTCCCCCTTACTCAACTCATTTATTTGGTTGTCTAAGAGAGACTACTCGTATGTAGATTGAGTCAAATGGGGAAATGGGGAGGTGTCTTTGAGACAATGGATCTTAGGATCAAGCTCTTCTTCCTCCCCCTCCTCATCAACAACAATATTATTCTAAAGAGGAGTTTGGATTTTTTGATGATCCCTATCTCTATCTCTGGGCTCACTTGGAAGTATCTGAGGGGTGTTATTTGGTCTTCTAAAGTTTCCTCTGTTTTCATCATTTTGGGCATTCTTATAACCTTGTTTTCCTTCAAAATTCATATTCTCCATTTCTGTAGACAGGGACTTCACCATCTTGGTCAATTCATCTACTTGAGGGTGATATGCAGAAGAACTAGAGGTTGAGGCTTCATATCTTCCCCTTCCTCTGTCTCTTTCATCTTTATTCCTAAGTTTTTCAACTGTCAATACATTAGATTCTACTTCCAGGGCTGCATCTTGTTTGTGAGCCAAGGAAGTAGCTCTTCTCTCTCTAAGAAGTTGGCAAAAATTAGGGTCAAAAGAACTAGCATAAGTGATTTTGGCAGAGGCTTTGGTAGGCTTTATCTCATCAGGGATTTTATTGTACATTTTATTCAATCTTTTGGAGAAGTCAGAGACAAATTCTCCCTCCTTTCTCTTTAGGGACCTGAACTCTGTGATATAATACATAAAGTCTTTTTTATCCTCCCACTTTCTCAAGAAGACATCATCTCGAGCCTCAATCCTAACAATAGATCCAAGGGTCAATCCCCTAAACCATTTTCTAACCTCACCATCAAGACTCTGGACAAATACTATCATCCAAACATCTTCATTTTCAATATTCAGTTTGTCTGCATAACTATAGAAGGAAACAAGGTGTTCTTCAGTAGTTATGTCTTCCTCTCTAGTGAATTTGGGCATATACTTTAGGTAATATCCAACAAGGAGGGCATTCATGGGCTGAGGTAAGACTAGAGGGGCATATCTAGCATCCACTATGGTATCCATCCTATTTCTAGGCAGGGATGATTTTAAGGATGGAAATTTATTTTAAAATGTAGAAACCTTGGCAAATCTTAGTAATCCTTCATATGCAAACTATAAATGATTGGCGATATTTTTGTAAAAATATTCAAATTTTTAAGTATTTTATATAGTTTTTATAAAATTTTAGCGATTTTGAAGCTAAAATAATTTTATCCTATAGAATTTGGGCGAATCATTTTTAAAATAACGAATCTCGTTTTTGGAAAAACCGTGAAAAATTAGCCCATGAGCGAAATTTAGCCCCTAAAATCATCCTTGTTTCTAGGGGGATTGGCACCTATCATAGGGATAATAGGTGGAGGAGAACTAGGAGGGGAAGGGGTTCGAGCAAGGGTGACTGGAACTTAGCTTCCAGGAGGAAAGGGAAACAAGAGAGAATTTGAAGAAAAGGCTATAGGGCTTGAGCGAACAAAGGTTTCTTTCTTTGTAAAGCTAGTAACTCTAATATGAGGAGGGGTGGTAAATCCTAGAGTGGGAAAATATTCTAAGGTCCTAGGTCTAAAACATGGTACAAATTTAGGGGAAATAGGAGTGACAAATATTTCTCTCTCCAATCCAAAACCAGGTGGAGAAAAATCAACAGGAACAATCCCGAAGTTTAAAGTTCGGGAAATTATAATAGAAGGTATAATAGGGATATGGGAAGAATATATTGGAGTTTCTACAGGAGGATAATAAAAATCGTCAAAAATACCCGTTTCAGCAGTAGAAGCACCTTCTCAGAGGGCCTTTCCCTTTCTGACAATTTTCTCTGGGTCAGCTTAAGGTGTTTTTAAGGGAAGTTGTGGAGAAGACCTTGTGTGTCTGCCTCTAGAAGCCATGGATGAAACAATGGAGTCACCAATGGATTCACCTCAATGAAGTCTCCACAGTGGATTTTCCAGGTGCACAGTTACAACCTTTGATGTACTAAGTTTTGATGAACCTTCATAACCCGTAATCTTTGTCGTTCAATCCTAAGTAAAATATTCAATTTCGTCCCTCAAAATGATGCCATAAATGTTAGCACTAGAAGTCACCTCTGGATTGCGACAGAGGTAAGCCTGATACCCATCAGAGTTTTACATCATAGGTTGGTTATAAGAAAGGTCAAATGGGCATAGTCTCAATAAAATATCATCTTAACTCAGAAAAATGGATTGGTGTGCACAAGAAAGTGAGGTCTTAGTTTAACTTCAGTTAGTAGGTTGTAGTAAAGGTGAGTAGGAGGAAGAATTTTTTGAGAAAATGTAAAGGTCTACTACGGACATCAGGTCTTCCAGCAGCCAAGGAGGAAAAACTTAAATACAAGATCTTCTTGAAATTCAAGTCTCAAAGAAACTGAAAGGAATTACAACAACACTATAATCAAACATTCATCATAATACAATCAAAATAATTCACGTGAATCAGTCAATCATGAACTCTTTCAGCATCAGAGGGAAATAAGAGGGAGCAAGGAAGCTGGTTGTCATTAAACAAGAAATATCAAATTACAAAGGCATAACCAAAGAATCAGAAGATTCATTTAAAACTTTACAATACGGGAGCTTTGCTCTACCATCGACCCTAACAAAATATCAAAACTGAGTATTTATACTCAAAACAAATTGCCCCGTTCAGAAGCACACTCTTGTCATTACATTCAAGGCTTGGTGTCTGCATATTCTTCTATCATATTTCACTTGAATTCTTCTGTCATATGCAATATTAGATCGGTATGGGCTTCACAAGAAAATCCATGACAGGGAACTTTCGACTGACAGTCTACCCTTCACGACCAAATTTTTCATGCTTTCCATTTATGTGGCGAAATGAGGTTTCAACCACCTTCTTCATTCTCATTAACAATGTTTATTGGGATCAGGACAAGGCCTGACACCCATGAACATTCCAAGAGAACTCATAATTCCTTTGAGTCAATTATGGCGCCTCAAGGTTGTGCAGATATTTATCTGTGACCAACTCAGGTGCTTTGATTTTTTGCGCAACTCCTTTCTCCTTTCCCTATGCGACCATGGGTCGTGACCTTGTGCTTATCTCATATGAAAACTCGGTATTTCGCATTTCAGGAGTTTTCAATCACCTCGCTTTCAAATATCCTGATGCTCAAAACCACGAAATGACCCATCTAGATCAACGATCAGATTTTCCTTGAAAATGATGGTCAGGATCAGTTGCTCGAACAACCTCAACCAATAGCGACTCGACATGCACTTTTCATTTTTTTATGGCTTTGCTTCTGTATGAAAATGGGTTGTGATCATGGGACCAACTTTTGAGTGCATCGTGATTTCACATTTCATGAATTCACGCTGTGCTCCATGCTCAAACCTTCGAGTCACGAAATCATGATCACTCGGATTTTGTGCCATGCATCTTTATGAAATGGACAGCGCAAATCATATCGCAACTTCCCTTTTCGCGTGTTTGCATGACTCTTCTCTTTGACTTCTCCTTCCTGTGAGTCAACGAAATGATGATCATGCACCATGCATCCCTCCCGGTACCAACGTCTAGGATTGGCTTTGCGATTATGGACCTCTATTCGACTCTAAACTTGATGCAAATTTATGATCTTGGTCGCCCGATGGCTATCAATCCACTCCATCTAATGGATCTCCATCGTTGAAATCTGATCTTTCTCGCTCGCTTGATTTGAGTCCATATCATACCACTCTAAGTGTTTCTCTTAGTGCTCATGACTGCGTCCTATGAACAATTACTCGGATGACTGGCTAAGGGCTCGGGAAAACAAAAGGATCAGTGACAGAGGTAACGAGAGAGGTGATCGACCTTAGGGAAAACATAAAGGCTTAGGGCCAACATTTCTCAAACAAGCTGCTAAGGAAAAAAGGTCTATCAAACTGGTGAAGGTAAACAGAAGAAAAACTACAAGCCGAGAGGAAAAACTTACGATCGGGTCTATAAAAAGAAGATAAATAGGCAAAACTACAGACCTAGGTAGAAACCACAGACTCACAAGACCTTGACAAGTTTACATGATAAAACATTTAACAACCATACATGACAACTCCTTAAAAATATGAAATAGATTTTGGCTCAACAACATATCAGATCCATGCAATCTAATCCGTACAAATTGTTTAACTATTGTCAATGAGAAGGGAGTGAACAAAAGGTCATGGGATATGCGAGGGGTTTGTATTGAGCAAAAAATGTTAAAATGAGGGGGAAAAGAATCATGGTTACTGCTCAGAGACAACACACAATCAACTGTAATGTAAACCAAGGAACATGTTATTGTAATCCATCCAAGAAACTATGATTTCAAACGGTTACAATACATAATTATCTTAACTTTAATTAAATTTTAGGACGAGGGGGTGAAAAATGGATATGGGAAGGTGAGGGGATTGTAATTAGAGAAAAGTGAAATAACGGTAGGGAAAGAGAGCGGATATTGTTCATAAAATTAATTAATTAATCCATAAAACCATTCTTTATCAAACACAAAAGATCCAACACCGACCAAATAATCATTATGATCAATTAAACAACTACCGTGTATAATTCAATCAATTCTGTGTAATAACTTGCTCAATGTTCACAATAAAATCTCTAACACAGTGTCATCAAAACAAGACAATATGTCATCCACAACAACCTGTATAAGAGTTTTGTTTCTTCTCATTTGTCCACTTAATGTTTTAAATTTTTTTCTAAATGAACACATAGTCACTTATTTCCACTATGTTCAATATTAAAACATCAACCACGGTCCATGAATAATTTCATTCATCAAACACAGACACAAAAATCGTTCACGATTCTATTCCTCAATTCCATTTAACGATTAAGTTGTAATGAGACCATATTGTCACATAACCCATGCCCATCTCTGAAACAATGCATGATATTAATTTCCCATACATAGTGGACAATCAAAACACAATCATCAATATATTAAATTGCAATAACCCTGACTTTCCATTTAAACACACATCAATCACAACTTCAAGTTATACGATGTCGTAGGATACATAGACCATTCAATAAAACACAAGACATTTATGCGACTGTACATGTCTAATTAATCCGGATCTAAACATCAAACAACATTGAGCTATCAATTCAATACAAGGGAACAACGACAATGTGACTACTCCATTTCTCAATTCATTCAAATCACAACAAAACCATATTGTTATACAACTCGTTCCCATCTCTGATGGTGTGATCACACAATATCCATAACATGTACAGTGGACAACCACACTACAACTATCACAATTACAATACTCCTGATTGGTAATTAAACACATAGTAACAATAACCCTTATTTCAATCTATATCATGTTGCAGGGAACACACAACCCAACACATAAAGCAAAGAGGCATATTCTCGATCAACCATAAAACCATGTTGAACTATTGAATCAATTGCCATAATAAAATAATACAATGACTATGAAAACCACTATCAATGCTACTCCACCAAATCATATCAATTGACCATGCATCCGACCAAAAAAAACTAGTTCATTTATCAAAATAGGGCTTAAAATAATCAAGGTTGGACTCTGAGTAACCGACACAGGGAGGTTGGAAACGACCATCAACAACAGGTGAGAACATTTGGGACAACACAATGGACCCACATTGCATATCACCCATAGATTTGCAAGACAAGGATATAATTCAACATGCAAGACAGATTATGACAAAGGAGAAGAGGTCCCTCATAGGCCAATAAATAACACCAGAATACGTAGGGCATAACCATTTTGATTTTCCCCTATCAACCTGGGTAATGCTGATATAAAAATAGAGTCATGAAATAGCAATCAATCTCAAAACAAGCCCCTTGGCATCATAGCCATCAACCAAATATGAAGACACCAATAGTATAATGATCCCATACCCAGGTGAAATGATATACAATGACACCAGGTGGTTTGAGATCAAACCCAACAACTCATAACAACAATGCGACCGGGTGAGGTGACAATAACTGTGTGAAGACAGTCGGTCAAGTTTGTACCAAATGAACCCTCTAAAAACATAAGGACAAGAGAGATCCTTCATGGCTTCTGCCACTCAAAATAATTAATGAAATTGTGACTTAAACCATCGTTTTCCAATTGCAATGAAAACCACACAACAACCATTCTAGAGAAATACCATAAGTTTACATGGTTTCCAATCTCAAGAAAAGCACAAACCCATACATCTCGAGCCAATATCTATTACATAACTAGAGTGGTTTCATGGATGGCGAAAAGACATACCTGTTGTTATCACTCCAGGAAACTCTCCTAGGCTGTAAGTCGGAGATGCCTGGTAACTAACTCTTTTTGAAAATGTTTTCTTAATATTTGATGTGGTTTTGTGGATCAAAATGAATATCCAAGGGCTGGACTGTGGTTTCAAGACTGTCTAGAAATACGAAATCTCACAAGGCTTTCTAGTCATGCAGTCAGACAAGGTTTGATTAAATGAGGGAAGAAATCAGCTATTACACCAGATTACACTTCATACCAACAAGTGCAATGGGTTTAATAACCAAGGAAATAGATTATGATCATCAACTAAAACAATTAACCAGTGAGATGACAGTCACTGCAAAATTGAATGAGCATCAGCAAAGAACTTTCACTCATAA
>JZKD02S2008585.1:218973-254085 GCA_000966675.3 Picea glauca | reverse complement strand
AAATACGAAATCTCACAAGGCTTTCTAGTCATGCAGTCAGACAAGGTTTGATTAAATGAGGGAAGAAATCAGCTATTACACCAGATTACACTTCATACCAACAAGTACAATGGGTCTAATAACCAAGGAAATATATTATGATCATCAACTAAAACAATTAACCAGTGAAATGATAGTTACTAAAAAATTGAATGAGCATGAGCAAAGAACTTTCACTCATAAACTATAAGAAAACAGAAGAAGAGAATCTGACCACCCAACTGAAAGAAGCTTGAAAGTATTCATATAATAAGAATAAGTTTGTGTGTTACAGAGGCAACATCATAGTATTCCAAGTCGAACCCCTTAGAGCTCCAAATTTCTTTGGGTTTATAACCTCTTACAATCAGTTTCAGACCCTAAAACAATGGATCTGATATTCTAAAAATAGAAAGTCAAAACTAATTCACAAAAGATAAGGAGAGATCCTCAAGATGAGGTCAACCTCTATCTYTTGGTCTTCAAACATTGGTTGAAAGTTGATGAAGTGTATCCTAGCCTTCCAAGGCTCTTTGATCTGTTCCTTTGAAAGTGGAATTCGAATTTGATGATGTGTGCCAAAAATACCTATCATTTTTCCCTTGAAAATCACTAAATCTAGTAAAAAAATGCCCTTTTGACTTTCATCTCCAAGAATGGCCTTCAGATTTTGATTTGGTAATTCATAACTTGCTTTTGAAGAAGGATTCAAATCATTCAAACCCAAAAATTCTTGATCTGGGTGAAAATTTGGCTATTCTGGCCTTGACAGCTTTCAACAGCTAACTTACCCAAAAATCTGCTCCTTAGCTGCTGAAAGTAGCCACTTTCCATAGCTAACTAGTCAAAAATTCTGCCTTCTACGCTGTTGAAAGCGGGCAGATTTTCAAAATCGAATTTCTCGGTCATAAAAAGTCCATTTTGCATGTTTAAATAGTCGATCGACATATACAAATCCTGAACTTTCCAATGGTGCTTTCATATCTGCATTTGGATCTCGGGAAGCTATCGAAAATTTCCCTACAAGATTAGGCATCTTTCCTTCAAAAATGCCGGTGCGTTTTTGAATGCTAACACCTGTATCCAAGAAAACCTTAAAAACGTGAGTTTGGTTGAGCGGTTCTTCCTCTGCTTGAAAATCAAATCTTAACCAGGTCGCCTCCATCCCCCACTCATTCAATTCCTTAGTACACGCCAACCATCCCTCCATTAATCCATTTAATTAATCTATGCATCGAACTTAACATCCATCACTTGTCAAATGGGCCAACCCATATCACATTTAACCATTTCCAACTATACCATAACGCATATCAAATGTGTTTCCATATAACTCAATAAATCACATAGTCACTAACCCTATTAGCTAGGAATGACAACAATCTTTTAATTTCAATGCATGTAGTTTAGCATAGTTTAATTTCTTCATTAGATTTTTTTCCATATTTCTTTTACTCTTTTCCATGACTAACATATGTTTTGAGTAGGTGTAATATGTAATAGATCATGGTGCAATTAGCATATAAATAACAGTTCCCATAAGCTCTTTGTGACACAGAATTGAGAATTTAGAGTAAAGAAACCCACTCATAGCATGAATTATCCATCACCCATTTGCTGCGAATAGAACCAACCTTTGAACATAAATTATGCCCAAAACTATAAGCAGTGTGGAACAATGAAATAACATCAAATAAAAACCAAATATGATCCTCCAATATACGTGGGGGTCCAACCTACTAGTATTATATATATTATTAGCTTATAATAATAGGCTTTAGCAATACTTTGCGGGCAAAATATTTGTTGCGAATGTTATCGTCAACAGTAGTGTAATTCTCATAATGGTTACTCCCTGCAATGGAGAAACTGGCGACCAAAAGGGTTTGGTCTCTCCCTACAATGGATTTGCTAGTGACCACAAGGTTTTGGTCGCTTTGTGGGCACAAATAACTTGTGACCGCAATTGTTCAAGTGAAGAAAATAATATATTTGAAGCATATCTATCAGATATATGACTAAAATCTTTCAAACATCCACGAAAAATACTTACTAACAGATAAAGAACAAAGAAAGGGGCTTACAAGAAGAAAATATGGAGTAACCAATCTCATCTGATGAAAACCAATCCTAAATAGGGAGTAACAGACCTGGTTTCTCCCTGCATTCTTGTAGGGAGCAGCTATTTGACCTTTGCAAGAGGACAAGGAGTGACCAAAACTTTATGATTATGGTATGTAAAAGGGAAACCAATGACAAGGTAAAAAAGGTGCTGCAAACTCATGGGAAAAGTGGCATAATTCAATGTTTTAGACTTTTAACCCCTAGATGATGCCCATCAAGTGATCATGTGGCAAATGATTTTATAAAAATAGGTCAAATCATCTCCACTGCCTCCAAATGTAATAATGCATGAGTGGTAAATTCCTCAAGAGAAAAGTGATCAGGTAGTATATCCAACAAACAAGCCATGTGCTAGTCATTGATAGAAAAGAAAAGGGATTCTAGAAGTTCTCGACATCAACAACTCTTGTTTCTCTGATTCTCCTTCTCATTCTCATTTAGTAAATATTTCTTCAATGTACTAGCCACACTCCCCCTTTTCTCGGGACGAGCAAGGAATTGATGGGTGGTGATGGTGTAGGGTCTAGTCATCCCCATCGACTAGCCAAGTCAACTACAGTAATCGGTTAGGAAAGTCACTCGAATAGTCAGTTAGATTCGACTGACTGAATAGTTAGGAAGTGTAACTGACTGGTAACTATACATCGCACACACACACACATGAGTATGTATTGGAAAGATAGAGACTATTGTGGATATAATAAAATGCATCGATGGCCCTCTCACCTCTTGTGTATGTCTATCTATATGTCTATGTGTTCTTCTATATGATGTTGTAGTGTGTATTTCTTCGTGTAAGGATCTACTAGTAACCTTCTCATACTTTCCCTCAGACTACAATAGTGGCTTAAAATGTAATATTTTGATGCATATCATTTGATGAGTGATGATTTAATATCGTTCAATGAGAAATGATTAAGTATTAGAAAATATCGGATCTAGTGTTCTAGAAAATAGATCTATTGTTATAGCAAGCAAAACTTGCAACAAAATATCTAAGGAAAAAGTATAAGAAGAAGCAAGAAGATGTGGTGAAGGTAGAGCTAAAGCATAAGTAACAAGCATAGAGTAGATCTATCAAAAGAAAAATTAACGAGCACAGAGTAGATATGGTGAAATCCATTTAATCCTCTATGAACCTAATAATCCTAGGAAAACTCCTCACTTATAATAATGTTTTATGTAAATCATAATAACCTTGCCTTCACCTTCACTAAATCCATGGAAAAACCATAATTAAACACAATGAAGCCAAGGTACATTGATGATTCCTCCTTGAAATGAATCCACACTTTTAAGTTAACAATAACTAATGATGACTTAATGATTTAAATACTAGTGTGATATTTCACTGATGTTGGTCTCTCATTATATGGAAAAAATAAATATATCATTAAAATAAATATTCATAAACTTGTACCAATATTTAAAATATAATTTTTAGAATGGAAAGGTCAAATTTCATCCCAAATATATCATTGTGTCTTGTCCCATCTATCATACCCTTTCTTATATTTCCTTGGTTGTCTCATCTCCTCTTGTTAGGAATAACTCAACTTGGTTCTATCATCTCCTCCCCACTCCAAAATGTATAATGTTTTAGAAAATACCCCTTATCCACTTGTCTACTGATCCTTTTAGCTAAAGGTACTTTTTATAGCCCTAAAATGCCTTGTTCATGCATACCTGGCCTTGGCCCTCTTACTTGCATCATTTGCCAAATCATTGTTGAGAAGCTCTTCTTAAAAAACAATTTTTAGAGTATGTACGTGCCTTGCACCACTACATCCTACATACATACTCATGTTGCATTCTAGAAAACCCACATACATATGCTTGCTACACACTAAACAACCCACCTATTCTTGCAAAAGTTGCAAAAGTTAAAAAGTTGTAAGGAATTCAATGAAATTCACAGGCTATTGGAGGTTTCCCAACCAATTCACGTACTATATCCTGTCACCCAACAAAATAACCATCCTTTTGTCATATTAAAGGGGGTGTTGAGGTATCATTTCACATCTAAGCATAAGAACAACTACCCAATTTCACTCCCCTCCTTTCCCAATCATTTTCAATCTTTTGTGAGTAACTTCCTCAGGATTCCCTCATTCAACCCTTTTTTATTCCATTCAATCCATTCCCCTTCCTTGAGGAGATAACAACATTGGGGGAAGAGGCCTATTGAAAGTGTACTTGGAGCATTGCAAAGAGGATCCTGAACCAAGTTTGTGGAAAAAAGGTTGACACAGATTGTAAGTTTCAATCTTTGCTTGATGAATAAAATAATCTCTTTTCCTTGTCCCAAATCATGATGTTTTATGTCTTCTTCATTGATTTATGTATGACATTTGATATCTAACCCTAATTTATGAATAGAATTTGTAGGCTTGTAGTCCTTTTTTGCCTATATTTGGATGCAGGTCAGCCTTGGGAGGAGACTTGCAGTCTTTGTAACTACAGAGCTTGAAGAGATCATCACTAGACGTGGGATAAAAGGTACAGTTACCCGATCTTATCTCCTATTTCTTTATTTTAATTTATTTTGGTATGTTTGGGGTAGATTAGAAACTAGATTGAATTTTAGACGGTCATTCGCTTTGTCTATATCTTAAACCATGGTGTAGTTAAAGGGGGGATTTTCTCGCTAGCAGAACTGGCGGCCATACCGGGGATCTCTCTAAGGTTTTTTAGGGGGTTTTGGGTTGATTGATTGGTTTTTTTTTCCTTTCGAGTTTTAGTCAAGTTTAGTGAGTCTGTCAAGGGGTTCTAGTCACCTCAAAGGTGCATGCTAGTTTTCCCTTCCCTGTAAGTCTTCCTTGTATTTTATTTTTTAAAAGAACCAAAGGTGTACGCACCTTGCTTTGGGTCAATCCACATACATATGTGCTCTACATAGTAAACAACCCACATACATACGCAGGCTGTCGATGCAACAACCTGTGTCTCTGTTTCATGAAATTTTTTTGATAAAGAGGGAGTTTTCCTCTTTCCTGATAGAGTTGACACTTCTCAGGGATTTCTTGAATCATCCAGTGTGTTTGTCTATGGCCATAACTTGGGTATAGGTTCTGATTTACTTGTTTTCTTAGTCTTCGTGTGTTTTCTCTAAAAATATTTAGATCCGCCTTTTGTTTTCTTGGTTGAATCCCTGTGATTCGCAATGGTCTTAACGTATTTACCAGTCTTGTTTCAACTTTATTTTTTTCCTTTTTTACTTACTTCGAAAAAAACAAAATTTTACTTCAATTTTTTCTCTCTCAAGAAGGTCAAAAAATAAAAAAGAACTTCATTTTATTGCATTTTAATTTGGTAAAGTTTTTATTTGAAAAATGAATAAGAGTCTTTATTTTCAATTTCTTTTGATTTCCTAAAACATAAGTAGTTTGTAGTAAAGAGAAATCAAGTTTCAAGGTTTCGTCATTTATAAGATCTTGAAATATCAGTTAGAAAAGTTGAATTTACAAAGAGTTAGTTACATGATTTTCTTTTAATTTCGAAGTAATTTTTCTTTCAAGTACTTTAAATTTCTCTTCCTTATTCATCTCTTTATAATACCATCAGTTTCACTAATGCACCTTCTATGTAAATCAATCCTTAAAAATAATTCCTAATCTAAAATACATTAGACTTTTCTGTTTGTAGGGTTCACAAACTAGTTTAGGGTTTTAGAGCCTTGAATTAGGTTTGGAGAGGAAACTCTTCAAGGCCACTTTAAATCAAACATCAGAGTCTGAGTTAGGGAGTGATTTAAGTCTAGTGTCGTAAGAGTTAGCCGAGACCCCCCTCTAACATAGGGGATAAACACTAGGTCGCGTGAGGAAAGGCAGAGGAGATAACTTCTCTCACCTCTAGGATGAGGTCTTTGGCTACTGGCGAGGGGTTCTGAGTTTTCTTTTCTTTGTTGCATTTTTAGCAGGCTTCTCTACTCTGAGAGTTGGATCAGGGACATCAAACTTCCCTTCTTTCTTCTTAGGCCTGAGGTTATATTTATTTGGACTATTATTGGCTTTCCCCCCTTACTCAACTCATTTATTTGGCTGTCTAAGAGAGACTCCTCGTATGAATATTGAGTCAAATGGGGAAATGGGGAGGTGTCTCCAAGACAATGGATCTCAGGATCAAGCTCTTCTTCCTCCCCCTACTCAACAACAACAACATTATTCTGAAGAGGATTCTGGATTTTCTGATCATCCCTATATCTATTTCTAGGCTCTCTTGGAAGTATCTAAGGGGTGTTATTTGGTCTTCTAAAGTTGCCTCTGTTTTCATCATTTTGTTAATTCTTATAACCTTGTTTTCCTTCAAACTTCATATTCTCCATTTTTGCAGACAGGGACTTCACCGTCTTGGTCAATTCATCTACTTGAGGGTGAGATGCAAAAGAACCGGAGGTTGAGGATTCATATCTTCCCCTTCCTCTATCTCTGTCAACTTTATTCTAAAGTTTGTCAACTTCCAATACATTAGATTCTACTTCCAGGGCTGCATCTTTCATGTGAGCCAAGGAAGTAGCTCTTCTCTCTCTAAGAAGGAGGCATAAATCAAGGTCAAAAGCACTGGCATAAGTGATTTTTGTAGAGGCTTCGGTAGGCTTTATCTCCACAAGGATTTTATTATACATTTTATTGAATCTTTTGGAAAAGTCAGAGACGGATTCTCCCTCCTTTCTCTTTAGGGACCCGAACTCTATGATGTAATACATAAATTCTTTTTTATCCCCCCACTATCTCAAGAAGACATCATATAGAGCCTCAATCCCAACAATATATCTAGGGGTCAATCCCCTAAACCATTTTCTAACCTCACCATCAAGAGTCTAGACAAAGACTCTCATCCAAATATCTTTGTTTTCAATATTCAAGCTGTCTACATAACTGTAGAAGGAAACAAGGTGTTCTTCAGTAGTTACATCTTCCTCTCCAGTGAATTTGGGCATATACTTTAGGTAATATCCAGCAGGGAGGGCATTCGTGGGGTGAGGTAAGACTAGAGGGGCATATCTAGCAGCCACAATGGCATCCATTCTGTTTCTAGGGGGATTGGAACCTTCCATAGGGATAATAGGTGGAGGAGAACTAGGATGGGAAGGGGTTTGAGAAGGGGACACTGGAACTGAGCTTCCGGTAGGAAAGGGAAACAATAGAGGATTTGAAGAAAAGGATAGTAACTCTAATATGAGGAGGGGTGGTAAAGCCTAGAGTGGGAAAATATTCTAAGGTATTGGGTCTAGAACATGGCACAACTTCAGGGGAAATAGGAGTGACAAATATTTCTCCCTCCAATCCAAAACCAGGAGGAGAAAACTCAACAACAACAATACCGAAGTTTAAAGTTCGGGAAACTCCAACATAAGGTATAATAGGGAAATGGGAAGCATATATTGGAGTTTCTACAGGAGGATAATAAAAATCGTCAGAAATACCTAGTTCAGTAGTAGAAGCACCTTCTTGGAGGGCCTTTCCCTTTCTGACAATTTTTTCTGGGTCAACTTCAGGTGTTGCTAAAGGAAGTTGTGGAGAAGACCTTGTGTGTCTACCTCTAGAAGCCATGGTTGAAACAATGGAGTCACCAGTGGATTCACCTCAATGAATTATCCATAGTGGATTTGCTAGGTGCACAATTGCAACCTTTTATGTACTAAGTTTTGATTCACATTCAAAACCCGTAAGCTTTGTCGTTCAATCCCATGGAAAATCTTCAATTTCATCCTCGACAACGGTGCCAGAAATGTTAGCACCAGAAGTCACCTATGGATTGCGACAGAGGTAAGACCGATACCCATCAGAGTTTTATGTCACAGGTTGGTTATACAAAAGGTGAAATGGGCACAGTCTCAAGAAAATATCATCTTAACTCAGAAAACTGGACTGGTATGCACAAGAAGGTGAGGTTTTAGTTTAACTTTAGTTAGTAGGTTGTAGTAAAGGTGAGTAGGATAAAGACTTTGGTGAGAAAATGTAAAGGTATGCTATGGACATCAAGTCTTCTAGCAGCCTAGGGGGAAAAACTTAAACACAATATCTTCTTGAAATTCAAGTCTCAAAGAAGCTGAAAGGAATTACAACATCACTATAATCAAACATTCATCATAATACAGTAACCATAATTTACGTGAATCAATCAATCATGAACTCTTTCATCATCAGAGGGAAACAAGAGGGAGAAAGGAATATGACTGTCATTAAACAATAAATCTTAGATTACAAAGGCATAACGAGAGAACCAAAAGCTTCATTTAAAACTTTACAATACAAAGTCTTTTCTCTACCATCGACCCTAATAAAATATCAAAACTGAGTATTTATACTAAAAAAAAAATGATCCCTTCATAATCACACTGTGGTCATTTCATTCAAGGCTTGGCATATACATCTTCTTCTGTCATATTGCACTTGCATTCTTCTATCAAACACAAGATCGGATCAATATGGGCTTCACAAGAAAATCCATGACAGGGAAATTTCGGCTGACAGTCTGCCCTTCACAGCCAGATTTTCCATGCTTTCCCTTTATGTGGTGAAATGAGGTTTCAACCACCTTATTCATTCTCATTAACAATGTTTATTGGGATCAGGATGACGCCTGACACCGATGAATATTCCAAGCGAACTCATATTTCCTTTGAGTCAATTCTAGCGCTTCGAGGCCACACAGATCTTTCTCTGTGACCAACTCAGGCTCTTTGATTATTTGCACAACTCCTTTCTCCTTGCCCCATGCAACCGTGGGCCATGAATTCGTGCTTATCTCATATGAAAACTCAGTATTTCTCATTTCGGGAGTTTTCACTCCCCTCACCTTCAAATATCCCAATGCTCAAAATCACGAAATGACCCATCTGGATCAATGGTCGGATTTTCCTTGAAAATTACGACCAGGATCAGTTTCTCGAACAACCTCAACCACCTGATTATGGGCCCAACTTTTGAGCACATTGTGATTTCGTGTTTCATGAATTCACGCTATGCTCCATGCTCAAACCTTCGAGTCGCAAAATCATGATCACTCGGATCCTACGCCATGCATATTTCTGAAATGGACAACCCAGATCATATCGCAACTTCACGTTTCGCGAGTTTGCATGACTCTTCCCTTTGACTTCTCCTTCCCGTGAGTCACTAAAATGATGATCCTATGCCACACGTCCCTCCCTGCACCAATGTCTAGGATCAGCCTCGCGATTTCAGACCTCTGTCCGACGCTAAAATTGATGCAACTATATGATCCTGGTCGCCTGATGGCCATCGATCTGCTCCATTTGATGGATCTTCGCCATTTAAATTTGATCTTTATCACTCACTTTATTTGAGTCCATATCATACCTCTCTAAGTGTTTCACTTAGTGCTCACGACTGTGGCCTATGAACAATTACTCGGATGATTGGTTGAGGGCTTGGGAAAACAAAAGGATTAGCGACAGAGGTAACGAGAGAAGTGATCAACCTTAGGAAAAATAGAAAGGCTTAGGGCCAACATTTCTCAGAAAATATGCTAAGGAAAAATGGGTCTATCAAACTGGTGAAGGTAAACAGAATAAAAACTAAAATCCGAGAGGAAAAAATTATGATCGATTCTGCAAAAAGAAGAAAAACAGGGAAAATTACAGACCTAGGTAGAAACCACAAACTCACAAGACCTTGACAAGTTTATGTGATAACACCTTTAACAATCATACATGCCAAATCCTTTAAAATATGAAATAGATTTTGGCTCAACAACATATCAGATACATGTAATCCAATCCATACAATTTGATTAACTGTTGTCAATGAGCAGGGAGTGAAAAAAAGGTCATGGGATATGCAAGGGGTTAGTATTGGACAAAAAATGTTAAAATGAGGGGGAAAAGAATCATGGTTACTAATCACAGACAACACACAATCAACTATAATGTAAACCAAGGAACATGTTATTGTAATCCATCCAAGAAACTATGATTTCAAATGGTTACAATACATAATTATCTTGACTTTAATTAAATTTTAGGAACAGGGAGTGAAAAATGGATATGGGAAGGTGAGGGAATTGTAATTAGAGAAAAGTGAAATAATGGTAGGGAAAGAGAGCGGATACTGTTCATAAAAGTAACTAATTAATCCATAAAACCATTCTATATCAAACGAAAAAGATCCATCACCGACCAAATAATCATTGTTATGAATTAAACAACTACTGTGTATAATTCAATCAATTCTGTGTAATAATTTGCTCATTGTTCACAATTAAATCTCTAACACAATGTCATCAAACAAGACAATATTCCTTCCACAACAACCTGTATAAAAGTTTTGTGTCTTCTCATTTGTCCACTTAATGTTTTAAAACAATTTCTAAATGAACACACAGTCACTTATTTCTACTATGTTCAGCATCAAAACATCAACCATGGTCCATGAATCATTTCATTCATCAAACACACAAAAAAAAAATTGTGTCGGATTCCATTCCTCAATTTCATTTAATAATTAAGTTGTAATGAGACCATATTGTCACATAACCCATGCCCATATCTGAAACAATGCATGATATTCATCGCCCATACATAGTGGACAACCAAAACACAATCATCAATATATTAAATTGCAATAGCCTTGACTTGCCATTTAAACGCACATCAATCACCACTTCAACTTATACGATGTTGTAGGACACATAGACCATTCAACAAAATGAAAGAGCATTTCTGCGAATGTACATGTCTAATTACTCCAGATCTAAACATCAAATGACGTTGAGCTATCAATCCAATACAAGGGAACAACGAAATTGTGCCTACTCCATTTCTCAATTCAATCAAATCACAACAAAACCATAGTGTTATAAAACCCTTGCCCATCTTTGATGGTGTGATCACACAATATCCATAACATGTATAGTGGACAACCAGGCCACACCTATCACAATTTCAATACTCCTTATTGGCAATTAAACACATAGTAACAATAACCCTTATTTCAATCTATATCATGCTGCATGGAACACACAACCCATCGCATAAAGCAAAGAGGCATATTCCCGGTCAACCATAAAACCATTCTGAACTATCAAATCAATTGCCATAATAAAATAATACAATGACTACGAAAATCATTGTCAACACTACTCCACCAAATCATATCATTTGACCATGCATCCGACCAAAAACGACTGGTTCATTTATCAAAATAGGGCTTAAAATAATCATGGGTGGACTCTTAGTAACCAACACAGGGAGGTTGGAAATGACCATCAACAATAGGTGAGAACATTTGGGACAACACAATGGACCCACATTGCATATCACCCATAGATTTGCAAGACAAGGATAGCATTCAACAGGAAAGAGAGATTATGAACAAAGGAGCAGAGGTCCCTCACGTACCAATAAATAACACCAAAACACGCAAGGCATAACCATCGCGTTTTTCCCCAATCAACCCGAGCAATGATGATATAAAAATAGAGTCATGAAATAACAATCAACCTCAAAACAATCCCCTTGGAATCATATCCATCAACTAAATCCACAGACACCAATAGTATAATGATCCCATACCCAGGTGAAACAATATACAATGACACCAGGTGGCTCGAGATCAAACCCAACAAGTCATAACAACAATGTGACTGAGTGAGGTGATAAGAATTGTGTGAAGATAGTCGGTCAAGTCTATACCAAATGAACCCTATAAAAACATAAGGACAACAAAGAGCCTTCATGGCTTCTGCCACTCATAATAATTAATGAAACTGTGACTTAAACCATCATTTTCCAATTGCAACGGAAACCACACAACAACCATTCCAGAGAAATACCATAAGTTTACATAGTTTCCAGTCTCAATAAAAACACAAACCCATACATATCGAGCCAATATCTATTTCATAACCAAAGCGGGTTCATGGATGGAGAAAAGACATACATGTAACCAAGAAAAACTTTAAAATGCGAGTTTGGCCGAGTGGTTCTTCCTCTGCTTGAAAATTAGAGCTTAACAACAAAAAAATACAATTGACAAATAGCCAAGCTAGGGTGTAGGCTAGTGGAAGGAGTATGGAGTGACATGTAGTAAATGCATGTCATCTCCATCCCCCACTCATTCAATTCCTTAGTACACACCAGCCAACACTCCATTAATCCATTTAATTAATCTATGCATCGAACTTAACATCCGTCACTTGTCAAGTGCACGACCCCATATCACATTTAACCATTTCCAACTATACCACAACGCATATCAAACGTGTTTCCATATAACTCAATAAATCGCATAGCCACTAACCCTGTTAGCTAGGACTAACAACAATCTTTTAATTTCAATGCATGTAGTGTAGCATAGTAGCATAGTTTAATTTCTTCTTTAGATTTTTTTCCATATTTCTTTTATTATTTTCCATGACTAACATATGTTTTGTGCAGGCGTAATATGTAATAGATCATGGTGCAATTAGCATATAAATAACAGTTCTCATAAGCTCTTTGTGACATGGAATTGAGAATTTAGAGTAAAGAAACCCACTCATAGCATGAATTATCCATCACCCATTTGTTGCGAATAGAACCAACCTTTGAAAATCAAATATGACCAAACCTATAAGCATTGTGGAACAGTGACATAACATCAAATAAGAACCAAATATGATCCTCCAATCTACAAGGGGGTCCCACCTACTAGTATTATACATATCATTAGATTATAATAATATGCTTTAGGAATACTTTGCGGTGATACGGATTTTATGAGTAGAAAGAAATGAATAAATATTATTAATAGGTGGTTAACACAAAATAACATAGATATAGTAAAACTGGTTTTCTATTCAATAATGGAATAAGCTGAAACTGTAAAATGCAGCGGAAACAAGCTTGTTGGAATGGTGGCGTCTTATCTCTGAGAAGAGATGTGACGGTTGCGTGAATTCACAAGAAGAAGATTAAAATGAGGATCTGAAGGCCTTTTTACAATAAACCAGAATGCCAAAAAACCTATACATCCAAAAACCTAACCCTAGGATATGAAGCGCCAAAAGTCATGTGGGCCCTGTTTGGGTAAGTTAGTACATCAACTTCTTGGGGTCGTAACTTTTGCATATGATCTCCATTTTAGGCATGTGATAGCCCGTTGGAAAGGTATCTTTGAGGATATTCATTTTGGGGGCTCAATCATGCCTTCTACTATCTTTGAGGAACTCCATCCAGAAAAACCTTCATTTAGGCCCTCAAAATGGCCCCAGAAGTTAAAACTGCTAAAAATAGTAAATTGCCAAAATTGTCAGAAAACTATTTTGAGCCAGTTGGAAAAGGTGGGTGGCCACCGATGTCCATATGGATAAATCCTACCTACTTAGTAAGCAATGGTCTCCATTTCATTTATTTCCCCCATCAGATGAGGAAATTGCTGTTGAATTTGGTACCAGGTGAGCCACTTGCCTTGGTGCAGGAGCTTCCCTACTTTGACGACTCAATAAAGTTGGATCCTTTGTTGTCGAGTGCCCTTGATCTGTGTGTCCACAATATGATCATTGGATTCCTACTATATGTAGTTAGGGATGAGCTCTGTTGGTTTCAGTTGTTATGCTACTTCTGAGGTGTCCAATAATGGTGGGAAATAAGGGCGAAAGAGATCCACGTTGAACATTGGGTGCAGGCCAAGGAAGGGAGGAATGTTGAGCTCAAAAACATTATCCCCCATGGCCTTATTGATAGTGTATGAACCATAATGGAGTGGGCGAATATTCCGATGGGGTCCTGTAAGGTGTTCTTTCTCCAAGTGCAACCAAACTTTGTCGCCCATCTGAAACTTATGTGGCACCGGATGTTGATCGTGGAACTATTTGTACTTGTCATTGGACTTCTGTAGGATATCTTGAACTTGTTGGTGGATGTGTTGGATCCTCTCAATGAACCGGGTAGCTTTGTCATCTTCATTTGGAGCAAGATATGAGTTGATCAAGGTGACCACAAGGGGAAGTGAAACATCTATGGGACCCAATGATTGGAATCCCAACCCCACCTAAAAGGGGATGTGGCCAGTTGAGCTATGTAGGGATTGGTTGTAGCTATGTTGGACATAGGGAAGGCTCTCATCCCATGTGCATGGGTTCTTTGAATTATACACGCGAAGGATATGCACAATCATTTGATTTACAACCTCAGTTTGGCCATCTGTCTGGGGGTGGAAGGTCGTGGATTTAGTGAGCTTGGTGTCCACCAATGACAAGAGGCTCAACCAAAATGTGCTGAGAAATCGACTATCCGGATCTGAGACAATGGTTTGTGGGATTCCAAAATGTACCTAGATGCATTCAAAGAAGATCTTGGCAGTGGCCTCTATTGTGATGCTCTTCTTGTAGGCAACCGAAATCACCATCTTAGAAAAGCGATCAACAACCACAAAAACACAGTCATTCCCTCGCTTGGTGGATGGGAGGACCGACATGTAGTCCATTGAGATGGATTCCCATGTCTTGTCAGGAGTAGGAAGAGGCTTGTACAGGCCCTGTTTCTTAGTGGTCAGTTTTGCAATAGCACAGGCAGTGCAGGGCTTGATATACTTGCTAACCTCATGTCGAAGTTTCTACCAGTAGAAATGTTTCTGTAGCATCACCACTATCTTTTCAATGCCGAAGTGTCCTGCCACCTGACTATAGTGGGCTTCACATATTATCTTAGCTCACTCACTTGATGGAACACAGATATGGCCTAGATGACACAACAACCCATCCTGAAGATGCAAATTATCGACAACTGCGTTTGCACCCAACATTTGGTAGGTGGTGGCGAAGTCATGGTCTATCTCCACTAGCAACAGGCTTGTACAATTGAGTACATTTATTTGTCATAAGTAGGGTACTTACAGGCAATATCTGACAATGTCTCACTATGATGTCCATGGGGTGGTTGTGCTAAGTGAGAAGGACACCCACAACATAGTCTTAAGCATATGTCTCGATTTCAAAGGGATGTTGCAGGTCTGGTAGTGAAAGTATTGGGGCTGAGCACAAGCGTTGCTTCAAATCATCGAACGCTTGTTGTTGGTACTGACTCCATGCAAATTTCTCCTTACCACCATCCCTGTTTATTTGGCTGAGGGCCCATGCAATATAGAAGAATCCCAACATGAACCTGCAGTAGAAATTGGCAAGGCCCAAGAAGCTCTGAAGCTCAATGAGTGTGTTTGGGGTTGGCCAGTCATGGATGACTTGGATCTTGGATGGATCCACATGTATGCCATGATGATCAATGATGTATCCCAGGTAATGGACCTTGTCCATGCCGAAAGAGCATTTTTCCAAGTTGGCATATAGCTTGTGCTACCGCAAGGTGTGCATAACCTATTGAATATGTTGCAAGTGTTCGGCCCAAGTCTTGTTGTAAATTAGAATGTCATCTAGATACACCACTACAAAATTATTGGTGAATGGTCACAGGTTGAATTGAAGGTGGTCTTCCATACATCTGCTAGTTCTTTCAGGACCTGGTGGTAGCTAGACTTCAGATCAATCTTACTGAAGTATTTGGCCCCCATGAGTTGATCAAGAAGCTCATCAATTCAGGAAATCGGGTACCGGTTTCTGACTGTGATTTTATTTAGATCCCAATAGTCAATACAGAGTCGCCAGGTTCCATATTTGTTCTGTACCAGCACAATTGGGCTCCCGTAATGTGATGAGCTGGGACAGATGTGCCCCTTATGGAGCAGTTCTTGGATCTGTCTTTTGATCTCCTCATTCTCTAACAAAGAGCAGTGATATAATGTCCCATTGGGTAGTGGTGCGTCGGGGGTCAAATCGATGGGGTGCTTGACCTGGCAGTGCATAGGTACCCTTGTAGGTGAGGAGAATATATCTGAGTATTCTTCCACGACCTTATCTACTTGATTCTGTCATGTGGAGAGGTCGGCCGCAGAGACCCTAGATGTGGTTGTGATCTTTCGCTTATTCTAAGAGTGAATCACGAAGAAGACAAACTTCCTCGTCTGAGAGATGACCTTCCTGCATTACTTAGCAGAGATCAAGGAAATAACACTAGGTGGGAATGCCTCGGGTATCCTATACAATTTCCTGTTCAAAGTAATAATAACACTATAAGGCCTAGACTCATATATAACATGAAGTTTCCATAAATAAGGTTGGGCCAAAAGAACATCACAAAATTCAAGAGGAGAAACATCACATAATACCTTGTATTTGAAGGGATTGATGCCATATTACAGTTGGCACTATTGGCTGACGCGAAGATCACTTCCTTGGTGGAGCCATCCAATTGTCTAGGGTTGTGGGTGAGGTGTTGCTGGCAAGGCGAACCGTTTGACAAACTCTATTGATATGAGGTTCTTCTAGCTACCGCTATCAATGATGAAGTGCAGAGGGGTGCCTTTTACCCACATCTGTGAATGGAAGAGGCGCTCTCCTTCTTGTGGCTCATCTGGTTCACCAAGCTGGAGCTTGGGGGGAGAAATGGTGGCATTGGGTTCTACGTCAATGATCCGTCTTCCCTTTTCTGGTTCTGGCTCAGAGTCAGAATCTGCATCTGATTCAGAGGCTTTCACTTTGGCCACCAACGATTGCTTTGAGCAACAGTTAGCAGTGTTATGCCAAGGGATCTTATGTAAGTCGCACCACTTCTTGGTATCTTTCTTTGTCTTTTCGGTGTCCTTATTTGCTTGTGTCTTGGACTGGTTGTCTTGATACTATCCATATTTGCTCTGACCTTTTTTTTGTGGGTTGGGGCTGCCCTTTCCTGGTTTTTGTTGTGAGGGGTTCCCAGGCCCAAATTGCTACGTCTTTTGTTTGATCTTATGCTCGATTTTGATCGCATATCGGTAGGCCATGACCAAGGATGAGATGTCTAGAAATTCCATTTCGGTCTGGATGTATCTATGTAGATCACTGTGATACTTGAATACCAGATTTCACTCCAAATATTTGCTACCCAGCTTCGTGCGTAAGGTATGGAAGATATTTGTGAAATCTGGCACTGCTTGGTCTCTTTCTTGTTGTAGTGTGTTCCATTTGGTATACAGGTCATCATAACTTTCGACGGGGTAGTATTGTTCCTTAATAGTATCCCTGAAGAATTCCCAGGTGGTCGTGACTAAAAATAATGAGGTTTCCTCTGTTTCCTTTTGCTCACAGAAAGTTTCCCACCAATATTTGACATGGGGAATGTCTTTGACGAGTGAAAAAGTAATATTTTCTCTATTCGAAAAGTTATGGACAGAAAAATACCCTTCTAGTAGATTCAACCACTTGTCTACAACATCTGCATCTATCTGATCTACAACATCTACATCTATCTGAACTTCAAATATAGGAATATCAAAGTTTATTTGTACCTTTGATGGGGTGGCACCACTTTCCTTGGTGCAGGAGATGCCCTGCTTTGACGACTCGATAAAGATGGATCATTTGTTGTCAAGTTACCTTGATCTATGTGCCCACAATATGATCATTGGATTCCTGCTGTATGTAGTCAGGTTTGAGCTCTGTTTGTGTCAGTTGTTCTGCTACTTCTGAGGTGTCCAATAATGGTGGGAGATAAGGGCGAAGGAGATCCACGTTGAACATTGGGTGCAGGCTGAGGAAGGGAAGAATGTTGAGCTCAAAAGCATTATCCCCCCAAGCCTTGGTGATAGTGTATGGCCTATAACGGAGTGGGTGAAGCTTTCGATGGGGTCCTGTAAGGCATTCTTTCTGCAAGTGTAACCAAATTTTGTCGCCTACCTAAAACTTATGTGGCACCCAATGTTGATCATGGTGTTGTTTGTACTTATCATTGGACTTCTGTAGGATATCCTGAACCTGTTGGTGGATGTGCTGGATCTGCTCAATGAATTGGGTGGCTCTATCAGCTTCAATTGGAGCAAGGGACGAGTCGGTCGAGGTGACCACAAGGGGAAGTGCAACATCTATGGGACCCAATGGTTGGAATACCAATCCAACCTGAAAGGCGTTGTGTCCAATTGAGCTATGCAGGGCTTGATTGTAGCTATGTTGGACATAGGGAAGGATCTCATCCCATGTGCAAAGGTTATTTGAATTATACATGCGAAGGATACGCACAATCATTTGATTTACAACCTCAGTTTGGCCATCTGTCTGGGGGTGGAAGGCCGTGGATTTGGTGAGCTTGGTGTATAGCAGTGACCATAGGCTCAACCAAAATGTGCTGAGAAATCGACTATCTCGATATGAGATAATGGTTTGTGGGATTCCAAAATGTATCCAGACGCGTTCAAAGAAAATCTTGGCAATGGCCTCTATTGTGATGCTCTTCTTGCAGGCAACCAGAATCGCCATCTTAGAAAAGTGATCAACAACCACAAAAACACAGTCATTTCCCCGCCTGGTGGATCGGAGGCCTGACATGTAGTCCATTGAGATGGATTCCCATGGCCTGTCAGGAGTAGGAAGACGGGTGTACAAGCCATGTTTCTTAGTGGTCGGTTTGGAAATAGCGTAGGCAGTGCAGGACCTGATATACTTGTCGACCTCCTGTCAAAGTTTTAGCCAGTAGAAATGTTTATGTAGCATCGCCACTGTCTTTTCGATGCCGAAGTGTCCTGCCACCTGACTGTAGTGAGATTTCCAGATTAGCTTCGCTCGCTCAGTTGATGGAACACAGATATGGCCCAGACGACACAACAACCCATCCTGAAGATGGAAACTATCGACAACTGCCTTTTTACCCAACATTTGGTAGGTGGTGGCAAAGTCAGGGTCTGTCTCATAGAGTTGGGGCCATCCAGATGTCTCATGGCCGCAAGAGTCTAGCACCATAGTGAGTGTTGCGATTGGCATTCTACTAAGGCAATTAGTAACGTGATTGGTTCTTCCTATTTTATACTTGATGTTGAGGTGGAATTGTTGCAAGTATGTGGACCACTTTGATGGCGGTCATTCTGCAATTTTCCCTGTGTCTACATGAACTGTAGTGGCTTATGATCAGTGTGGATGATTGTCTCCTTCCCAAGAATGTAATGTCTCCACTGGCGGTAGTCTTGTACAATGGAGTACATTTCTTTGTCATAAGTAGGGTACTTACGAACAATATATAATAGTGTCTCACTATGATAGGCCATGGGGTGGCTGTGCTGAGTGAGAATGATGCCCACAGCATAGTCTGAAGCATCTGTCTCGATTTGAAAGAGATGTTATAGGTATGGTAGTGAAAGTACTAGGGTTGAGCACAATTGCTTCTTCAAATCATCGAACGCTTGTTGTTGGGACCAATGCCATGCAAGTTTCTCCTTAGCACCAACCTTGTTTATTTGGCTGAGGGCCCATGCAATATGGGAGAATCCCAACACAAACCTATGGTAGAAATTGACAAGGCCCAATAAGCTATAAAGCTTAGTGAGTGTTGTTGGGGTTGGCCAGTCACAGATGACTTGGATCTTGGATGGATCCACGTGTAAACCATGTTGATCAATGATGTAGCCCTGGTAATGGATCCTGTCCATGACGAAAGAGCATTTTTCCAATTTGGTGTATAGCTTATGCTGCCGCAGGGTGTACAAAACCTGTTGAATATGTTGCAAGTGTTTGGCCCAAGTCTTGCTGTAAATTAGAATTTCATCCAGATACACCACTACAAAATTACTGGTAAATGGTTGAAGGATATCGTCTGTCATCCTCGTGAAAGTGGCTGAAGCATTTGTCAAACCAAAAGGCATGACAAACCATTCAAAAATGCCTTCCTTTGACTTGAAGGCGGTCTTCCATACATCTCTCTATTCTATCAGGACCTAGTGGTACCCAGACTCCAGATAAATCTTACTGAAGTATTTGTCCCCCGTGAGTTGATTAAGGAGGTTGTCAATTCGAAGAATCAGGTACCGGTTTCTGATTGTGATTTTATTCAGAGCCCGATAATCATTACAGATTCACCAGGCTCCATCTTTCTTTTGTACCATCATGATTGGGATCCCACAAGGTGATGAGATGGGACGGATGTGCCCCTTATGGAGTAGTTCTTGGATCTGTCGTTTTATCTCCTCATTCTCTAACAAAGAGTATCGATTTCTACCTTTAATGGGGTGGTGCCACTTTCCTTGGTGTAGGAGATGCCCTGCTTTGACGACTCGATAAAGATGGATCCTTTGTTGTCAATTTTCCTTGATCTATGTGTCCACAATATGATCATTGGATTCCTGCTGTATGTAGTTAGGTTTGAGCTCTATTTGTGTCAGTTGTTCTGCTACTTCTGAGGTGTCCAATAATGGTGGGAGATAAGGGCGAAGGAGATCCACGTTGAACATTGGGTGCAGGCTAAGGAAGGGAAGAATGTTGAGCTCAAAATCATTATCCCCCCAAGCCTTGGTGATAGTGTATGGCCTATAATGGAGTGGGTGAAACTTCCGATGGGGTCCTGTAAGGAATTCCTTCTGCAAGTGTAACCAAACTTTGTCTCCTACCTAAAACTTATGTGGCACCCAATGTTGATCATGGTGTTGTTTATACTTATCATTGGACTTCTGTAGGATATCCTGAACCTGTTGGTGGATGTGCTGGATCCACTCAATGAATTGGGTGGCTCTGTCAGCTTCAGTTGGAGCAAGGGACGAGTCAGTCGAGGTGACCACAAGGGGAAGTGCAACATCTATGGGACCCAATCCAACCTGAAAGGGGTTGTGTCCAGTTGAGCTATGCAGGGCTCGATTGTAGCTATGTTGGACATAGAGAAGGCTCTCATCCCATGTGCAAGGGTTATTTGAATTATACATGCGAAGGATATGCACAATCATTTGATTTACAACCTCATTTTGGCCATTTGTCTGGGGGTGGAAGGCCGTGGATTTGGTGAGCTTGGTGTATAGCAGTGACCATAGGCTCAACCAAAATGTGCTAATCGACTATCCCGATCTGAGACAATGGTTTGTGGGATTCCAAAATGTATCCAGATGCGTTCAAAGAAAATCTTGGCAATGGCCTCTATTGTGATGCTCTTCTTGTAGGAAACCAGAATCACCATCTTAGAAAAGCGATCAACAACCACAAAAACACAGTCATTTCCCCGCCTGGTGGATCAGAGGCCTGACATGTAGTCCGTTGAGATGGATTCCCATGGCCTGTCAGGAGTAGGAAGAGGGGTGTACAAGCCATGTTTCCTAGTGGTCAGTTTTGAAATAGCGTAGGCAATGCAGGACCTGATATACTTGTCGACCTCCTGTCGAAGTTTCAACCAGTAGAAATGTTTATGTAGCATCGCCACTGTCTTTTTGATGTCGAAGTGTCCTGCCACCTGACTGTAGTGGGATTTCCAGATTAGCTTCCCTCGCTTAGTTGATGGAACACAGATATGGCCCAGACGACACAACAACCCATCCTGAAGATGGAAACTATCGACAACTGCCTTTTTACCCAACATTTGGTAGGTGGTGGCAAAGTCAGGGTCGATCTCATAGAGTTGGGGCCATCCAGATGTCTCATGGCCGCAAGAATCTAGCACCATAGTGAGTGTTGCGATTGGCATTCTATTGAGGCAATCAGTAATGTGATTGGTTCTTCCTATTTTATACTTGATGTTGAGGTGGAATTGTTGCAAGTATGTGGACCACTTTGGTGGTGGTCATTCTGCAATTTTCCCTATGTCTACATGAACTGTAGTGGCTTATGATCAGTGTGGATGACTGTCTCCTTCCCAAGAATGTAATGTCTCCACTGGTAGTAGGCTTGTACAATGGAGTACATTTATTTGTCATAAGTAGGGTACTTACGGACAATATATAATAGTGTCTCACTATGATAGGCCATGGGGTGGCTGTGCTGAGTAAGAATGATGCCCACAACATAGTCTGAAGCATCTGTCTTGATTTGAAAGAGATGTTATAGGTATGGTAGTGAAAGTACTAGGGTTGAGCACAAGTGATTCTTCAAATCATCGAACGCTTGTTGTTGGGACCAATGCCATGCAAGTTTCTCCTTAGCACCAACCTTGTTTATTTGGCTGAGGGCCCATGCAATATGGGAGAATCCCAACACAAACCTATGGTAGAAATTGACAAGGCCCAATAAGCTCTAAAGCTTAGTGAGTGTTGTTGGGGTTGGCCAGTCACAGATGACTTGGATCTTGTATGGATCCACATGTAAACCATGCTGATCAATGATGTAGCCTAGGTAATGGATCCTGTCCATGACGAAAGAGCATTTTTCCAATTTGGTGTATAGCTTGTGCTGCCGCAGGGTGTACAGAACCTGTTGAATATGCTGCAAGTGTTTGGCCCAAGTCTTGCTGTAAATTAGAATTTCATCCAGATACACCACTACAAAATTACTGGTAAATGGTCGAAGGATATCATCTGTCATCCTCGTGAAAGTGGCTGAAGCATTTGTCAAACCAAAAGGCATGACCAACCATTCAAAAATGACCTCCTTTGACTTGAAGGTGGTCTTCCATACATCTCTCTATTCTATTAGGACCTAGTGGTACCTAGACTCCAGATAAATCTTACTGAAGTATTTGTCCCCCGTGAGTTGATCAAGGAGGTCGTCAATTCGAAGAATCAGGTACCAGTTTCTGATTGTGATTTTATTCAGAGCGCGATAATCATTACAGATTCACCAGGCTCCATCTTTCTTTTGTACCATCACGACTGGGATCCCACAAGGTGATGAGATGGGACAGATGTGCCCCTTATGGAGTAGTTCTTGGATCTATCATTTTATCTCCTCATTCTCTAACAAAGAGTAGCGATGCACCGGGGGTCAGATCGATGGGATGTTTCACCTCACAGTGTAGAGGTACCCCTATAGGTAAGGAGAAGATATCTGAGTATTCTTCCACGACCTTATCTACTTGCTTCTGCTATGTGGAGAGGTCGGTTGCAGAGACACTGGATGTGGCTGTGATATTTTTCTTATTCTGAGAGCGAATCATGAAGAAGACAAACTTCCCCATCTGAGAGATGAAATTCCTGCATTGCTTAGTAGAGATCAATGAAATAGCACTAGGTGGGACTACCTTGGGTATCCTGTACAATTTCCTGTTCAAAGTAATAATAACACTACGAGGCCTAGACTGATATACAACATGACGTTTCCATAAATAAGGTTTCCCCAAAATAACATCACAAACTTTGAGAGGAGAAACATCACATAATACCTCGGATTTTAAGGGCTTGATGTCGTACGATAATTAACACTGTTGGCTGATGCGGAGATTGCTTCCTTGGTGGAGCCATCCAATGGTGTAGGGTTGTGGGTGGGGCGTTTTTAGCAGGGTGAGCTACTTGAAGTGCTTGATGCCATACGATAGTCGACACTGTTGGCTGACACAGAGATCGCTTCCTTGGTGGAGCCATCCAATGGTGTAGGGTTGTGGGTGGGGCGTTGTTGGCAGGGTGAGCCGCTTGATGACCTCTGCTGAGATGAGGTTCTTCTGGCTACAAATATCAACGATGAAGTGCAGTGGGCTGCCTTTTACCCACATATGTGAATGGAAGAGGCGCTCTCCTTCTTCTGGCTCGTTTGGTTCACCAGGCTGGAGCTTGGTGGTAGCAATGGTGGCACTGGATTCCACGTCAATGATTCATCTTCCCATTTTTTGTTCTGGCTTGGAGTCAAAATCTACATCTCATTGAGAGGCTTTCACTTCGGCCACCAATGACTGCTTTGAGCGGCAGTCAGTAGTATTATGCCAAGGGCTCTTATGGAAGTCGCACTTCCCGGTATCTTTATTTGTCTTTCCAGTGTCCTTCTTTGCTTGTGTCTTGGACTGGTTGTCCTGATGCTATCCATATTTTCTCTATCCTTTGTTCTATGGGTTTCAACCATCATTTCCTGGGTTTTTTTGTGAGGGTTTCCCATGCCCAAATTGTCGCATCTTTTGTTTGAGATTCTGCTTGATTTTGACGGCATATCGGTAGGCCGTGCCCAAGGATGAGATGTCCAGAAATTCCATTTTGATTTGAATGTATCTATGCAGAGAACAGTGATACTTGAGCACCATATGTCACTTTGAATCTTTGATACCCAACTTGGTGCGCAATGTATGGAAGATATTTGTGAAATCTAGCACTGCTTGGTCTCTTTCTTGCCGCGGTGTGGTCCATTTGGTATACAAGTCGTCATAAATTCTGACAGGATAGTATCGTTCCTTAATAGAATCCCTAAAGGATTCCCAGGTGTCTGTGACTGAAAATAATGAGGTTTCCTCTAGTTCCTTTTGCTCACAGAAAGTTTCCCACCAATCTTTGACATGGGGAACGACTTTGAGGAGCACAAAAGTAATATTTTCTCTATTTGAAAAGTCATGTTCAAAAAAATACCCTTCTAGTAAATTCAACCACTTGTCTACAACATCTGTGTCTATATGACCTTCAAATTTAGGAATATCGAAGTTTATTTGTACCTTGAAGTGGGCAGTGCCTCCGTTCGAAGAATATGCGTCACATGTTGGTAGGCGTCGAAGGATTTGCGCAAAAGTATCCATCATCTCGTTCCTCTGTTGTGTGAGGGATTCCTCAATCAACAGTTTGAAAGGATCTCCTATCCCTTCATATTTATTTTCTCCTACCATGAGAGGTCGCTTGGGCATGCGAGAGCTTCTGTCCTCAAGAGAAACAAGCTTGAGACCCAACTCTTTGTACTACAACCTCGTTGGGGACATGCATTAAGACGACAAGGAGCAGACCGCTCTGATACCATTGATCCAGATTTTATGAGAAGAACGAAATGAATATAGATTATTAATAGGTGCTTAACAAAATAACAAAGATACAGTAAAACTGGTTTTCTATTCAATAACGAAATAAGCTGAAACTGTAAAATGCAGCGGAAACAAGCTTGTTGGAATTGTGGTGGCTTATCCCTGAGAAGAGATGTGACGATTGCACACACTCACAAGAAGAAGATTACAATGAGGCTCTGAAGGCCCTTTTACAATAAACCAGAATACCAAAAACCCTAGATATCCAAAAACCTAACCCTAGGAGATGAAGCACCAAAAGTCATGTGGGCCCCATTTCGGTAAGTTAGTACATCAACTTCCCAGAGTCGTAACTTTTGCATACGTTATACGTTTTAGGTGTGTGATAGCCCGTTGGAAAGGTATCATAGAGGAGATTCATTTTTGGGGCTCAATAATGCCTTTGGATATGATTGAGGAACTCGATCCCGAAAAACCTTCATTTAGGCCCTCAAAATGGTCTTGGAAGTTAAAATTGCTAAAAATAGCAAATTGCCAAAATTGTCATTAAACATTTTTTATCCAGTTGGAAAAGGTGAGTGGCCACCGATATCCATATGGATCAATCCTCCCTCCTTAGGAATAAATGGTATCCATTGCGTGGAGGTCCCCCATCAAATGAGGAAATTTCTGTTGAATTTGACCCCGGGTGAGCCACTTGCCTTGGAAGGAGTTGCCCTGCTTTGACAACTTGATAAAGCTGGATGATTTGTTGTCGAGTTCCCTTGATATATGTGTCCACAATATGATCATTGGATTCCTGTTGTATATAGTCAGGGTTGAGCTCTCTTGGTGTCAGTTGTTCTACTACTTCTGAGGTGTCCAATAATGGTAAGAAATAAGGGCGAAGGAGATCCACGTTGATCATTGGGTGCAAGCCAAGGATGTGAGGAATGTTGAGATAAAAATAATTATCCCCCATGGCCTTGGTGATAGTGTATGACCCATAATGGAGTGGACAAATCTTCTGATGGGGTCCTGTAAGGTGTTCTTTCTGCAAGTGAAACTAAACTTTGTCGCCCACCTAAAACTTATGTGGCACCCGATGTTGATCATGGTGCTATTTGTACTTGTCATTGGACTTCTGTAGGATATCTTGAACCTGTTGGCGGATCTGTTGGATCCACTCAATGAACCAGGTGGATTTTTTATATTTAGTTGGAGTAGGAGATGAGTCGGTCCAGGTGATCGTAAGGGGAAGTGAAACATCTATGGGACCCAATGGTTGGAATCCCAACCCCACCTGAAAGGGGATGAATCCAGTTGAGCTGTGTAGGACTCGGTTGTAACTATGATAGACATAGGGAAGGCTCTCATCCCATGTGTGAGGGTGCTTTGAATTATACATGCAAAGGATATGCACAATCATTTGTTTTACAACCTCAGTTTGGCCATCTATTTGGGGGTGGAAGGTCGTGGATTTGGTGAGCTTGGTGTCCTGAAGTGACCATAGGCTTGACCAGAATGTGCTGAGAAATTGACTATCCTGATCTGAGACAACATTTTTTGGGATTCGAAAATGTTCCTAGACATGTTCAAAGAAGATCTTGGCAGTGGCCTCTACTGTGATTCTCTTCTTGTAGGCAATCAGAATCTCCATCTTAGAAAATTGATCAACAACCACAAAAACACAGTCATTTCCCCACTAGGTGGATGAGAGGACCGACATGTAGTCCTTTGAGATGGATTTTGATGGCCTGTCAGCAGTACGAAGAGGGGTGTACATGCCCTATTTCTTAGTGGTCGGTTTAGCAATAGCGTAGACAGTGCAGGACCTAATTAACTTGCTGACCTCTTGTCGAAGTTTCAACCAGTAGAAATGTTTGTGTAGCATCACCACTGTCTTTTCGACGCCGAAGTGTCCTGCCACCCGACTATAGTGGGCTTCCCAGATCAGCTTCGCTCGTTCACTTGATGGAACACAGATATGGCCCAGACGACACAACAACCCATCCTGAAGATAGAAATTATCGACAACTATGTTTGCACCCAACATTTGGTAGGTGGTGGAAAAGTCAGGGTTTGTCTCATAGAGTTGGGGCCATCCAGATGTCTCATGGTCACAAGGGTCTAGCACCGTGGTGAGTGCTGTGACTGGTGGTCTGCTGAGGCAATCAACGATGCGATTGGTGCTTCCTGTTTTATACTTGATGTTGAGGTGGAATTGCTGCAAGTATGTGGACCACTTTTGATGGCCATCATTCTGCAATTTTTCCTGTGTCTGCATGAATTGCAGTGGCTTATGATGAGTGTGGATGACTATCTCCTTACCAAGAATGTAATGTCTCCACTGACAGCAGGCTTGTACAATGGAGTACATTTCTTTGTCATAAGTAGGTTAATTACGGACATTCTCTAACAATGTCTTACTATGAAGGCCACAGGGTGGCCGTGCTGAGTGAGAACGATGACCACAACATAGTCTGAAGCATCTGTCTCGATTTCAAAGGGATGTTGCAGGTCTGGTAGTGAAAGTACTGAGGCTGAGCACAAGGGGAAGTCACGAATGATTTGGATCTTGGTTAGATCCACATGTATGCCATGTTGATCAATGATGTAGCTCAGGTAATGAACCATGTCCATGCCAAAAGATCATTTTTGCAAGTTAGTGTATAGCTTGTGCTGTCGCAGGGTGTGCAGAACTTGTTGAATATGTTGCAAGTTTTCGACTCAAGTCTTGCTATAAATTAGAATGTCATCTAGATACACCAATACAAAAGTATTGGTGAATGGTCGCGGGATATCGTCCATCATCCTCATAAAAGTGGTTGGATCATTTGTCAAACCAAAAGGCATGACCAACCATTCAAAAAGGCCTTCCTTTGACTTGAAGGTGATCTTCAATACATCTCTCTGTTCTATCGGGACCTGGTGGTATCCAGACTTCAGATCAATCTTACTGAAGTATTTGGCTCCCGTGAGTTGATCAAGGAGGTCGTCGATTCGGGGAATCGGGTACCAGTCTCTGACTGTGATTTTATTCAGAGCCCGATAATCAATACATAGTCGCCAGGTTCCATCTTTCTTCTGTACTAGCACGATTGGGCTCACGTAAGGTGATGAGATGGGATGGATGTGCCCCTTATGGAGAAGTTATTGGGTATGTCGCTTGATATCCTCATTCTCTAACAAAGAGCGAGGATATATTGTCCCATTGGGAAGCGGTGCATCGGGGGTCAGATCGATGGGGTGCTTGAACTGGCAGTGAAGAGAAACCACTTTAGGCGAGGAGAATATATCTGAGTATTCTTTCATGACCTTATCTACTTGCTTCTACTGTGTGGAGAGGTTGGACACAGAGACCCTGGATGTGGCTATGATATTTCGCTTATTCTGAGAGAGAATCACGAAGAAGACAAACTTCCCCATCTGAGAGATGACCTTCCTGCATTTCTTAGTAGATATCAAGGAAATAACACTAGGTGGGACTGCCTCAGGTATCCTGTACAATTTCCTGTTCAAAGTAATAATAACACTACAAGACCTAGACTCATATACAACATGACGTTTCCATAAATAAGTTTGGCCTAAAAGAACATCACAAACTTCGAGAGGAGAAACATCACATAATACCTAGTCTTTGAAGGGCTTGATGTTGTATGACAGTCGACATTGTTGGATGACGTGGAGATCACTTCCTTGGCAGAGCCATCCAATGGTGTAGGGTTGTGGGTGGGGTGTTGTTAGCAGGGTGAGATTCTTGACGACCTCTGTTGAGATGAGGTTCTTTTGACTACTTCTATTAATGATGAAGTGCAGTGGGGTGCCTTTTACCCACATTTGTGAATGGAAGATGCTCTCTCCTTCTTTTGGCTCGTCTGGTTCACCAGGTTGGAGCTTGGTGGTAGCAACGGTGGCACTGGGTTCCACATCAATGATCCATCTTCCCCTTTCTAGTTTTGGTTCAGAGTCAAAATACGCATATGATCCAGAGGCTTTCACTTCGGCCACCAATGACTTCTTTGAGCGATAGTCAGTAGTGTTATGCCAAGGCATGGTTATCAGAATGAATAATTGAATTATCATATCAATGACAAGTTGTTGTATCATCTTGGTAAAATCTGTATTCCACAAAGTGAAAGAGTGCATGTGATAAGAGAAGCTCACACTTCTCTCATTTTAGGGCATTTTGGAGTAGGTAAAACCGTAGCACAATTACAAAAAATTTGTTATTGGCCTCGAATGAATGAAACAATGTCCAAATATGTAAAAGGTTGTGTCATGTGTGCAACAAGCAAACCAAATAACATAAAGGTAGGTTTGTACACTCCACTTCCAGTTCCTTCTCGTCCATGTGAAAGTGTTTCAATGGATTTCGTAGGAGGTTTACCAATGTCTATAAAAGGGCATGACTATCTGTATGTTGTTGTGGATCGATTCAGTAAAATGTGTATACTCATGCCTTGTAAAAAGAAGATCACAGCTGAGATGACTGCTCATTTGTTCTTCCAAAATGTATGGGTCCATTTTGGACTTCCTACTTCTATTATTTCTGATCGAGATTCCCGTTTTCTTGGGAAATTTTGGTCATCATTATGGGAGCTTATGGACACAAAGTTGAAGAAAAGAACAACATTTCATCCACAAACCGACGGTCAAACTAAAGTGGTCAAAAGGACTGTGGTACATCTTCTTCAAGGGTATTGTGATAAGCATCCCAAACTTTGGGATGAACAATTGCATTATGTACAACATGCCTACAACAGAGCTATACACTCTTCTACTCAAAAGTCTCCTTTCGAGACGTGTTTTGGGTACTTGCCAAAGTCTCCTTTAGACTTCATTTTTGGGAAAGATACAGTGGAATGTGAACAAGTTGATGCAGATAAAGCTTGAAGGTTTATTCAACAGATTCATTTAATTCATCAAGCAGTACAGGAACAGTTGGAATCAATCCAGGCCAAATATAAAAAAATGCATGACAAGCATCACATAAATCATCATTTTCAGATTGGTGATCAAGTATGGATTCATATCAACAAAGATCAACTTCAAGGTGAAGGTAGAAAGTTGAAACCTATCAGGTATGGACCCTTTACAATTTTGGACAAAGTCGGTAATAATGCTTTCTGGTTAGAATTTCCTCCTTATATGCAAATGTATTCAGTTGTTAATGTGGAAAACTTGAAATTGTATGAGCCACCTATGATTATAGACCAAGCTATATAGGTTCAAGTACTCAAGTACCTTATGTGGACGAGTTTGCTTCTGAGTATCTTAATGAACTTCAGGAAGATGTAATACTGGACAAGAAGGTCAGATCGTCACGAAGAGGAGACATGGAGTTTCTTCATGTGGGGTTAAAAGGAATGCATCCAAGCAAAGCAAGGTGGATAGAGACCAGAAGAGTGAGGGAATTATACCCTCACTTATTTTTTGAATGATTTCATACTTTTTGTGGACAAAAAGCTTTCTAATGGGAAGGTTTGATCTAGGTGGATCATCTCAAAATGAGATAGAGTTAAATTATTCAAAATGAAAATTAAAGCTTACAAAGTGGAAGAGCTCGTTAGCAACTTTTCGGTGACGTTCGTTTCAGGAAAAACGACCTCCAGATGACAAAGATATCAGCAGTTGAAGTTTCATAAAAAATGGTGCAAAATGGTTAGAAATGGTTAAACAAAAGGTAGTTTGGGGCTATGGGAATTGAACCCAAGACCTTGTAAAAAGGCCACCATGACCCCATGGTTGGGTAAAAAGGGGTGGTTAAGGGCTTAGCCCTTGACCTTGCCAATGCCAACACTAAGGCCCCCCTTGCTATTTAAATGTATATCAAAACCAGGTAGTTTGGGGCTATGGGAATTGAACCCAAGACCTTGTGAAAAGGCCACCATGACCCCATAGTTGGGTAAAAAGGGGTGGTTAAGGGCTTAGCCCTTGACCTTGCCAATGCCAACACTAAGGCCCCCCTTTCTATTTAAATGTATATCAAAACCATATGTAACAAAACCCAAAACACAATGTTAAAACCAAATGTCATACCATAGCAAAGCGCACCATATAATACTATTTAAATGTATATCAAAACCATATGTAAGAAAACCCAAAACACAATGTTAAAACCAAATGTCATACCATAGCAAAGCGCACCATATAATATATATAGGTATTAAAACACAAATCGCGCCAACTATATGATGCGCCAACCATAGTATTAAAACCATGCTATAAACCATATAAATCAACATATGATATACCAAATCGCCAAACACTATGTTAAAACAAATATGATATACCAAATCACGCAAAGGAAAAATCCCGTGGGTTTGACCACGGGACTTCCACCCCCATAACGACCACAGCTACCAACGCACCACCTCTATGAGACGTGGCAATAGGTGGTGCAAAAACCTTAAAAGGTGTCGAAATGAATGGGATTTGGGTGGACACGTGGCCTATGGCCCACGCCCTTTTTTTGGTTTGATTTCATTATTTAAATGAGGCATTGGCACGGATCCCAAGAAGAAGTTTTGATGCAGGCAGAGATAGACACGTAGATCGAGGTGATGTTGCACAATGACCGGAGTGAATTTGCACACAGATCGAGGTGGTTCTGAATTGGCATGCATCCCGAGGTCGTACGCACTGTACAATCAAGGGAAGATTTGGTAATTGTGCCAAGAAGGGCATTCAGAGTCCAGTTTTTGAAATATATCGAGTTTATATTCAAAAGTCTCGGTTTTTTGCAAGGATTCCAGATCTAGCTTCAGTTTTTGCATTCAGGTATCCAGATAGAAAAGTGCTCACAAAACCTTCCAGATACATAGAAAGGTATCCATGTTTATACTTAAAAGTCTCAGAATTTCATCTTGTAGCTGTTGTTGAAGTCTGTTACTATATATGACAGACAAAAATCAGAAGTCACTTTGTAAGCATTTGAATACTTAATCTATCGGCCTTCCCATTTGGAAAGTGGCTCAGAGACGTAGCCAGGGGGTCTGGTGAACTCCGTTACCAATTCTTGTTCATAGATGGTTTTCTTACATGTTTATGTGCTCATGTGCTTGATGAATGTTATTTAATTTTTCATTTACAAAGGTGGTTAACAGTTAAAAATTCACATGCAAATAATGGTTAAAGATCAAGTTAAATTTCAGATCAATAGATGAAGACTTCAGGCCTCCAAAATAAGGCTTCTTTCTGCAATCTTTGAAAATTTCAAAGTTGAAGAAAAAAGGTTTTGGATTTCTCTTCATGAGCTGCAAGTACTCCTAAAAATAAACATTTCTTTTTGCAACAATGACATAAAGATACAAATTATAAAGGTCCAATGCTACAAGGAATAAACCATCTAGATTTGTAAGACAAAGAATATGCTTAGGATATTATTTTACCCTTAAATTTTATTTATCAAAAGAACCACCTCCATCATTCATATAACTTGCAATCTTTGCTTCACAAATGAACCTACTTTCATTCATTTATAAAATATGCAGACACTACTTTCTCCATGTTATTGTGAAGGCGATATGAAACTTTGTTCAAATTCAAAATAAAATTTAAAGAATTAAAAAAAGTCAAAATAAAATCAAAAGAATTTAAAAAATTATGGTAATTTAATTAGGGCTAATAGATACATGTCACAAAAAGGATATAAAAAAATTTTAAAAACTGAAAAAGACGTGAGTCAAAATGGAAGAAAAGAAAAGCATAAAAGCACAAAAGGGATAGAAATGAGCTTTAAAAAGCAAAACAAAAACGTGAGTCAAAATTGAAGAAAACCAAAGCATAAAATCCGTCTATAAGCTTTTTTAGTAGACTAGTTCTTTACACTTTTAAATGAATTTCTTTGCCTCATCCTTTCTGTCGGCAAGATTCCTTTATACCTCATCCAATGCATTCGAGAGATCTGGAGGCATTTCATTTGTGCAATTACATTTCGAGATGCGGCTGCACAGAGGGTTATTTCCAAAGAGGTGGTGGAGTTTTTTCAGCATATGGGATGTTGGGATATGGGATGTTTATGGGAGGTGGTGGAGTTTTTTCAGCATATGGGATATGGGAGGGTTATTTTCAGAGGTCGTGGGATATGGGATGTTGTTTCAGGAATTTTCCAGCATCTTACAATGCAAAGGGGAAGAAATGTGACTGTGATTCGATTGGAGTATCTCAGAGGAGAGATGCAATTTCTCTGCGGAGAGATTTCTCGAAACGAAATTTCTCTGAGGAGAAATGCAATTTCTCAGAGGAGAGATGCAATTTTTCTGCGGAGAAATTTCTTGAAACCGTGATTACTTTCAAAGCGTTGAAGGAGCTCTCATTGATTGCAACGGTAAAAGAGATGATTGCTCTCATTGAGCGTTTGGACATGCCTGACATCTTTGCTTTGGTGAGAGAATATCTATCATAACTAATCATCTATTGTGCATCCTTTAATGTTATCCATCATAACTAATGGTTAAATGTCTTGTGTATGCCTCTGGTTATGAAAATCGTATCTGGCAGTGAACCTGGGATTTGTCTTTGTCTTATCTGTTTAACAGAAGTTTCACATTTACTGGTCTCTGTGTGGTTGGTCGTTTGTCTGTGTGTGGTCTGGTGTCTGAGGCCGAGTTTGTCTGTGTCTGAGGCCGAGGCTTTATGTGCGACAGGGGAGGAGGCAAATGGATTTTGATCATTCACAACTTAAAAGAAGATGGCTGCATTGTTGAATAGTCACCTTACTTCTTTTAATTCCAGGTACATCTTTTTATTTTTCCCTCCATACTTTGCTTTTGTAAATTCGTTTCAGAAATTTAAATCTATATCGGTCTATTTCAAATATAAACTAATAATATTTCATTGTCCAAATTTGACATGATACTATGATATTGTCAGCATTTGCCCAAATACTCAGCCTGTTATGCATTCAAATTAAAATAATGTTAGATATGATTTTTGTCAGTCCGTTGTAAAGTCTCCATTACAAAAATTTAAATAATGTTAGATTGGATCTGCATACAGAAATTAAAATAATGTTGGATAGAATCTGATGTGTAGCATTCTAAAGTCTATCTTTTCAATCTTTATGACACTCTGCTATTTATCTTTCAATTTTTATGATTATTGGATTTCGCTTTAGGTCAAGAATTTATGGATTGATTATCAGATTTTTTTGGATTCAAAATATAAATTGTAGGTTTAAAAACGAGTTTGTGTTTTTCTAACGAGGAATAAATTGTTTACATTTATAATAAAAAAAATGATTTTTATAAAAACAAAAAAAAAGAAAATGGTTTTTTTTATAAATAATAATAATAATAAAGAAAAAATATAAGGAAAATGGTTTTAATAAAAAAATTAGTATATTTTTATTTATATATCATGTTATTGATTTTTCTTATAACAGATGTTAAAATGAAAGTAAAGATTTATTCTAAACAAAATATAAATATATTTTAGAGATAGGATTAAATTCATTTCAAAAGCTCTATAAGGTGCAACACCCCACTTTAATAATTTAAATTAATATTATTTTGGGTTTGTTTTTTAAAATTCTTTTATACTTTCTATACTATATTATAAAGAAGTTTTATTTTCATATATATAAAAATAATTGTAATTATTATTATTTTTTTAATTTTACATATATATTTGAAATTTCAATTTTATATATTTTAGTAGTACATAAATTTGGAATAGATAATTATTTTTTACCTTTTTCAATTTTTTTAATAATTGTAAGTGAATGAGATTTGTGTTTTTAGTGAATGTTTATTTATTTACTAATTTACCACATTTGTGTAATTGTTTAGCCATTTGAAAACATATGAATTGAGTGTGTGGATTATTAAGTTATTTGAATTGTATAATGTGAAAAAAATCTATAAAATCGATGATGTGTTTGTAATTGGTTTTTTAATTAAAAGTTGTACAATGTGAAGGGATGTACACAAAATTATTTTAAATTGTAAAGTATATTGTTAAATTGTATTTTTATATAATATGATGTGTTTGTTGGATGATAGGATGTTAACATTTTTATTTTTAATGGATATGTTTTTTTATGCATGTGTATGGTTTGTGTGTGTATTCTAAAATGATGAAATGTTTTTGTTTGTTAGATAATATGGTTTTGTTTTTTGTTGTTAAATAACATGATTGTTGTTGTTAGAGGATATGATATTGACATTTTTATGTTTTTAATGCCTACTATGATTATTTGTGTGTAATGTGTTTTTTCTAAGTGTTTGTTTCTTGATTGCATTTTTTAATGATATCATGCCTTTATTTGTTACATGATATGATCATGTTTATTTGTGTGTAATGTGTTTTTCTATGTGCTTGTTTCTTGCTTGCATTTTTAAATGATATCATGT
>JZKD02S2008585.1:188131-199057 GCA_000966675.3 Picea glauca | reverse complement strand
ATGGTTGAGGAAAAGAAGGTGTTGCTGGAAAAGGTTGACACTTTGAAGAATGCTGCAGATTCATTGACAAAGTCTGTGAGAACAGAAAAGTTCTCTTGGTGTAGAGTAACAATGGACATTGCTGCCTTGGATTGTTGACTATATAATCCCCTGGACCCCTGGATGCAAAGAAAACAACAAGTGGGAGAATGTTGGGTATGTGTTATATTCTTTGCATGTGTGTGTGTGGGTACATCAGATATGACAACTGCGTCTGACGGTCCCAGGGGGGGGCAGGTATGCCCCCCCCTGGTTACGCAGAGCGTTCGGGGCAATGCCCCGAATTTTTTTTTTTTGGCGGTTTTTTGCTATTTTTAGCTGATTTGTAAATTAATCCCAGATTAAGAGATTAGGGTTTTGGTATCTACGGAATACCTAAAAACATTGTATATATTGTATGGAGAATGGTGAAATTGAATATAATGAAAAAGAAAGGTTTTCCCGGTTGAGGGTTTCTGGTAAAGATCTTTGTGTATTCTGTGTATGAGCCATTGATTAATTTCTGTATTGCTTAAGAATATATATGCATGGCTTTACTTCACAGGTTTAAAACTTACACCATTGATCCGGGTGCTTTGATCTCGACCGTTGAAGAGGTGCATCCCCGATTCCGGACCCCCCCCTTCCGCTTAAAGGTAGAAAGGTGGGGAGGATCTGGAATCCGATGCACGCCGTTGATGTGGGCGTGCGAAATCCTGTCGTCCAAAATTGATTTCCATTTAAACACGGACGCATTTGCATCCCGAACTTAGGACAAGTGGGTTTTTTACCCCTTCCTTCATGTTTTACCCACCCCTACCAGAAATATCGCTAACATTTGGCTCCATGGGGGATAGAGTCGTCCCTGTGATGCTCTGAGAACACTTTTGTAGATTTAGTGCCTTGTTGTTGGGCTAAGGAGTCATTTATTAAGCTGAAAACAAAAACAATATTTACAAAAACAAAAGAGATGATTACGGCTCACAAAAAAACATTTTTTCAAGAAATGCCCATTTACTGGGCCATTCAAAACTTCTTCGCCTTCCAGATCCTGCAACCTGTAAGTGTTGTTCGAAAATACTTCAAGGATCTTGAAAGGCCCAAACTAGAGGGCATCAAACTTACTGTTCTTTCCCCTGTCCTGCCTGGGTGCATCCCATTTGAGCACCATATCACCCTGCTCAAATTCTTTCTATTTCCTCTTCTTGTCAAAAGCCTGCTTGATCTTCTGTTGGTGATTATAGGCCCTGTCCATGACTTGTTCTCTGATCTGCTGCACTTCCACCATTTGTTGAATCCTTCTGACTACATGGTTAGGTTCTCCCTCAAAGTCCTGGAGGAAATTCGCCACAGATATGGTGAGCTAAGTAGGGAAAACGACCTCTATTCTGTAAACAAGTTGGAAGGGTGAGATGCCCAGGGATTTCTTTGTTGTCACCCGATCAACCCATAGAGAAAATTTGATTTTTGAGTCCCAGGCCCTTTTATTGTCCTCCAGTAGCTTCTTGATGAGCTTGATCAGACTTTTATTGGAGGGCTCTGCCAGTCCATTTCCTTGGGGATAATAGGGAGTAGAGTGAATCAATGAAATCTCAAACTATTCACAGAACTTGACTAGAGGCTCAGACCTGAAGGGGGCGGTGTTGTTAGTGACAATTTTGCTAGCGAAGCCAAATCTAGCTATGATATCTTCCAGGAAGTTGATAATCACTTTGTGAGAAGTGCTCCTGGTTGGGAAAACTTCTATCCATTTGGTGAAATAGTCGGTCGCAGTCAGAATCCATCTGTGCGGGCCACTTGAGGGAGGATGAATTTCTCTAATGAATTCCAATCCCCACTGCTGAAAGGGTGCCGAAACTACCACAGGCTTTAATGGCAGTGATTTGAGCTGTTGCTTTCCTGAGAACTTCTGGCATTTGATGCAAGCTCTGATTTCTATGCAGACATCAAGGAATAAAGTGGGCTAGTAGTATCCATCCCAGAGGATCTTATGAGCCGTGGTTTTCCAGAAATAATGACCTCCACAGAGACTGCTATGGAAATCGAACATAACCTTCTGGGCTTGTTGCGGGTCCAGACACCTTAAAAATATCCCCAAAGGGTCTTTCCAGTACAAGGCTTGTTCAATGAGGCAATATCTGACTGCTTTGAGCTTTAAATCTCTGGCCTTACTTTTTCCCAATCCATCAGGAGGTTTTAATTCTTGCAGAAAATACAAGATATCCTTGTACCAGGCGCATGATTCTAGCGATAGGGTGCCCTGGAAATGCTTGTTGGATGGCTCAGCTTGCTCATTGATGAAGTTAATTCCCAAGGCTTTGCAATTGGATTCAGCCAGCAACTTGGAAAAACCCTGCCCCTTTTTTAATTTGGTGGGCTTGATCTCCATATCAAAATCTAGGATCTTGGTGATCCACTTACCTCTTCTTCCGTCTATGTCAGGCTGTATAAGAATATCCTTCACAGAAGCCGAAGGAACATATGCAGTGATCTTTGAGTGCAAGACATAGATTCTGAAATCTTTGAGAGCTTTCACCAATGCATAGGCCTGCTTTTCCATGATCTCATACCGGAGTTCTGCATCTCTTAATGCCTTGCTGTAGAAAGCAATAGGTTTCTCTCACCCTTGATCATTTTTCTGTAGAAAAACTTCCACTACTGTATCACAGGAAGCAAAAGAAAAAATCAGAAATCTTTGGAATAATCAGGATTGATCAGCACAAGGGCCTCAGTCAACGCCTTCTTTATTTGGAAAAAATATTCCCTGGGTTCAGTGGTCCATTTTACTTCATTTCCCTTCCTGAGCATGGTTGTGATGTGTTTCACCAGTTCGGAAAAATTTGAGACGAATCTCCTCAGAAAATTAATCTTCCCCAAAAAGGCCTGAACTTCCTTCTTAGATCTGGGAAGTGATAGGGTCTCAAGTGCTTCTACCCTGCTAGGATCAATTCTCAACCCCTCTGGTGATACTATATGTCCTAATAGCTTCCCCTCCTGCATAGAAAACAAAGATTTCTTGGGGTTTAGGGATAGGTCAAACCTCCGACACTTCAGGAAAAATTTCCTTAAGTGGCAGCAGTGCTCCTTGTCTAACCTGGAGAAGACCGTGATGTCATCTAGATAGATTACCATGAACTGGTATTTCTCCCCGATGAAGGCTATGTCCATGGCTCACTGAAATGTTGCTCCTGCATTCATCAGTCCAAAAGGCATTTTGGCATACATGAATGTGCCCCAAGAAGTGGTGAAGTTCGTTTTTTCCCTGTCCTCAGGCATGACGGATATTTGATTGTAACCAGAGAAGCCATCAATCATGGATATTATAGATGCACCAGTGACCTTCTGCAATATGTGCTCCATGTTGGGAAAGGGATAATTGTCTTTCCTTGAGCTCCTATTCAGGTTCCTGAAATCAACACAGAGTCTGATTTTGCCACTTTTCTTCCTTACCGGGACCAAATTGGCCACCCAGTCGGAATATCTCAAGGGGACAATGATTTGGGCATCTAGCAGCTTCTTCACTTCTTTCTCCATGACAGGTAGCAACATGGGATTTATCTGCCTTAACTTCTGCTTGAATGGCTTAGCCTCTTCTTTCAGTGAGATCTTGTGCTCAATGATCGATGTGTCATACGTCTTGAGGTCTTCGTAGGTCCATGCAAACACATCAACAAACTCTCTTAGTAGCTCAGTATATTCACTCCTCTATTCCCCGGTCAAACTTCTTGACAACTTAACAAACTTGGGCTCCTCTGGTGTGCCGATGTTGCACTTGGTTGTGTCAGCATCATCACCTAAAATTCTACCCTTCACTACCACATCATTCCCATCGAACAATCTTTCTAAAGGGACTAGTCCTCTCGGGATGTAATTGCTCAGTAGTTGAATAATATGATGATTAGCAACTTTATTTGAAAACTCCCTAGGGTGGGGGTCCCCTTCCATGTCAGGATCTTCGTCAATATGCAATGCAGAATAATCATCAACAGATTGGAGAAATTTTTCGATTTCCAAATCATCTTCGAATACCTTCCAATGCTTGACATTGTCCGGTATAGAAGGTCTGTATTTTATTTCAACATCAGATCTGACCATAGGCGGTGAAGGAACTTCGAGCAAACTAGCTGTGACAGCTAAAAGGTCAGCTGAAACATTTTCTTCCCTTGGAATGAAAGAGATGTTGAAAGCCGAGAAGAAATTATCAACTAGGTCCCATACCTCGTTCCTGTAATTCTTGAGTCGAGGATGCTTGGCCTGATAAACATTTTTGACCTGCTGGACAATCAATTCTGCATCTCCAAACACAACCATCTCCTTTATTCCCATTTCTTTTGCAGCCCTCATACCTAGAACAAGAGCTTCATACTCTGCCACATTGTTGGTGATTTCAAATTCCAGCTTGTATGACAGAGACATGGTCTCTTGACAGGGTGATATGAATACCACTCTGACACCTGCTCCTATACTAGAGGAAGCTCCATCAAATAGAATCTTCCAAACAGAGGTGGTTGGAGGAGGCATATCTTGATTAAGAATGGGTTGTTTTCTGATTTGTAAAGGGGCCTCAGGAGTCTCAGTGACCTGTAACAAACTAGACCCTAAGCCAGTGTCAAGTGCAAAGATGGGGTGATTAGTGGGGTTCGCTTCATCACTGACTATGTAGGCTAGCTGGGACTCTCTGTACAATCTCCTATGTTCCCCTCCAAAAAATGGAATGGTGGCATAGGTGAGATCCATCTGTAACGTTCCTCCAAGTCTCTTAATCCAAGACCTTGACAACAGCATGCCGAACTTGGGGGGAACATTAGCCACCACAATATCCATGACCATACTCTTCATGGGCAGCTGAAACAAGGAGACTACCAGGTCTTTAATAACTCCTAGGCACTGAACTCTCCTGGAGTCAAAAGACCAAAGGTCATGATAGGCTCGGGTGACTTCTATCCCTAACTCTTCCATGATAGTTTTGGGCATGAGGTTGTGAGAAGCCCTTGAATCCATCAAGCAGTTGTACAGTACTTTATCATGTATGTTCAGGGACCTGTAGAAGGGAGGGGATGAATCATCTATGTCTTCTATCATGGGACCTAGGATAACTGCAGGCTTTTCGTCTTGGAGGTTTATGGAGTCTGAGGGAAAGCATGAGGCTTCAGACTGTAAAATCTCAGAGAAGCGTTTTTTAAACTCTTCATGTTTAATTAGCTCGGTGAGGGGCACAGGGATTCTGATCTTCTGAATCTCATGCTCGAAATTAAAAGAAGATGTAAGCTTTGTAATTTCTCTTATTTCAGGCACATGATGGTGGACAATGGGAGAGAGAGGTTGAGCCTTATTACCTCTGTGACTGTCTGCTACTTCATTAGCAGGTTTCTCTGTTCTAGTGGACTGCTCAGGAATATCAGGGGCTGCTATCTTTTTGTCAGAACTCAAGTTGTACCTGCCTCGGCCGCCGCTAGCCTTCTCTCCCCTACTCAATTCATTTAGCTGACTATCCATGAGAGACTCCTCGTAAGCTGCTTGAGTGAGATGAGGAAAAGGAGGAGTGTCTCCTACGCAATGGATTTCAGGATCAAGCTCGTCTGTCTCCCTTTCTTCCTCTTTGGTCATAAAATTATTCTGGAAAGGAGCCTGAATTCTCTGGTCTTCTCTATCTCTTCCCCTTTCTCTGTGCATAGTCAGGGGAGTGATATTGTTGGGCCTCCTGAAACCCCCTTTATCAGCGCTCTGAGGGCCTTTATTCATTTGCTTCCTTTCCACTTTCAGTCTTTCTATCTCTTCAGAGAGAAACTTCATCATCTGGGTCAACTCATCCACTTGAGTGTGGGGCAACGATGGGCCAGAAGTTGAGGCCTCGTACTTTCTCTTTCTTCTGTCTGTGTTGGCCTTGCTCCTCATTCTGTCAGTTGTGAATATGTTGGATTCCACTTCTATGGCCACATCTTGCATTTGATCTAAGGAAGTGGCTCTTATTTCTCTTAATAAAAGACATAAATCCGGGTCGAAAGCACCAGCGTAGGAAATTTGGGCAAAGGCTTCTGAGGGATTTATCTCTACAGGAATCTTTTTATACATCTTATTGAATATTTTGGAGAAGTCAGAGACAAAATCTCCTTCCATTTTCTTCATAGACCCAAACTCTGTCATGTAATACATGAAATCCTTTCTATCTCCCCACTACCTTAAGAAAACACTATCCAGGGCTTCAATTATAGCAATAGATCCGGGGGCCAATCCTCTAAACCATTTCCTCACATCGCCATCCAGGCTCTAGACGAAGACTCTCATCCAGACATCTTCATGTTCAATGTTTAGATTGTCTGCATAACTATAGAAATAAGCCAGGTGCTCTTCTACAGTTATGTCTTCTTTGCCAGTGAACTTCGACATGTATTTCAAGTAGTCTCCAATGGGGAGAGGATGCATAGGTTGAGGTAGGATCAAGGGAGCGTATCGAGCAACAACTATGGCATCCATTCTATTTAGAGGGGGATTAGCACCAGCCATAGGAATATTAGGTAGTGGAGAGCCTGGAGGAGAAGAAGTGTGAACAAGAGATATCGGAAGAGAGTTGTTTGAAGGAGAGGGAGACAACGGGGAAAACAGAGAGAGAGCTAAGGGACTTGAATGTGCAGATGTCTCTCTCTGTGTAGCAATAGTAACAACAAGGGGGGTGGTGAAACCTTCTGAGTCCTGAGGTCTATGCTGAGGCACAACTTCTAGGGAGGGGGGAGTGACAAGGATCTCTCCTTCTGATGCCAGGCCAGGAGGGGAAAACTTAGCAGGAACACTCCCTAAATTCAGAAAACGGGAAACCTCAGAGAAAGGATGACTAGAAAGATGAGAACAAGAACGTGGATTTTTTACAGAAGGAGGCGGGGAAATACCTGATTTAGTGGCGAAGCTTTCTCCTTGAGAGGGCTTCCCTTTTTTGATAATCACCTCCGGATTTTCTTCAGGCGTAGCCAGAGGTAGCTGTGGATGGGACCGCGTGTGTATACCACTAGAAGCAACAACTAACCCCACAGGTTCGTCATAGTGGAGTCGTCACAATGGAGTTTCCAGGTGCACAGTAGAAATCTCAATAATTTTGATATCTGATGCACCTTCAGAATCAACTGGTCGTTGTCGTTCAATACCGGGGAAAATATTCAACTTCATCCCCGACAACGACGCCAGAAATGTTGGAGTCAGAAGTCACTCCTGGATTGCTTGCAGGAGTAGAGCCTGACACCCATCAGTTTAATGTCACAATTTGTTTATAAAGGAATGATCAAATGGAAGGAAACTTAGAACAATATCGTCTCAAATCTGAAACTAGGCCAGGCATGCATGGGAAAATGAGGTCTTAGATAAACTTCAAACAATGAATTGTAATAAAGGTGAGTAGGGGGAAGACTTGTATGAGAAGAGTGTAAAGGTCTATTATAAACATCTGGTTTCTAACAGACTGGGGAAGAAAGCATCCAAACGCAAGATCCTCTTACATTCAAACACAAAAGGCCAGAGAATACAATAATGTAACAACAAATCCTTTATCATAACATAACTGCAACAATTCATGCGAATCATTCGATCATGAACTCTCTGGTATGAGACGAAAACATAGACGGAGTAAGAAAATTGTTTGTCATAAAACAAGAAATCTCAGATATAGATGCATAACCAGGAAACTAGAATGATTGTTAAAACTTTACAGTCTGGAGTTGTGCTCTACCATCGATAGATACAGAAATGGTGAAAATGCCTACATATGCTCAAAACAACCACAGCAACAAAATCGAGACATTGCATTAAACACATTTCATATGCATGGCTTCTGACAATTTGCAGCTGCAGTCTCTGAATGATAATGCACCCGCGACAGACGCAATCGAACTCCTGACATTTTTGTGGGCGAATCGACGTGCCTTTAATTCGTCGTCGGACTTTCCCATTATGGTGGAGACGATGTCTAACCACCACCAAATGCCTCAATAACTGCTTTATTGGGATTGAGGATGGCCCGGCCAACTCAACACCTTTGGGATGTGGAAGACCCTTTGCGTTGTCACTTGGATTAGCTGAACGTCCTGATGAATAGGTGAGGAGGCCAACGCGAAGGATGGGGTGCATGATGGAAGTGGTGGCACCAAAACCATGAGGGCGAGGCATGAAGTGATTAGGTATGAGAGAGGTTACAGGGGGAGACACATGGAGGAAGGAGATAAGATATAATGGATGCACTCTTAGTGGGAGGCTAACGTGGAAGGGAACGAAACACGTGGAAAGTGGTGAGTGGATGATGAGATGGACTAAAAGAGCGGAGATGGGGGGACACATGGAAATCGGGGAGAAGGGCCCACATTGATTTAAAATAGAGCAACTGAGAAGGATGGGATCGCCTGAGCGTCGTTGATCGGGGCGCTTTGATCTCGACCGTTGGGAAGATGCGCACCTGATTCTGGACCCCCCCCCCCTCCGCTTAAAGATAGAAAGGTGGGGGGGGTCCAGAATCGCCTTGAGCGTCGTTGATCCAGGCGCTTTGATCTTGACCATTGAAGAGGTACATCCCCGATTCCAGATCCCCCCCTTCCGCTTAAAGGTAGAAAGGCGGGGGGGGGCTCCATAATCCGATGCGCGCCGTTGATGTGGGCATGCGAAATCCTATCGTCCAAAATTGATTTCCATTTAAACATGGACGCATTTGGATCCTGAACTTAGGACAAGTGGGTTTTTTACCCCTTCCTTCGTGTTTTACCCACCCCTACCAGAAATATCGCTAACACCTCGTTTCAAAGTTTGCTTGAAATGAAGGTTGGGATTTTGGTTTCCGAGAGTTTGGTCATTGAGAAGTATATTCAGAATTTGATATAATCTCGTCAATATAAGTCTTTCTTCCTCCTCTTCCTCTGCCCCTTCCACCTGTAGGGTCAGTGTCTTTGGGGTCTCTGCATCCTCTCATGCAATCTTTGTATCTGAAAAATCATAAGTGCTTTTGAAATATACAATTACCTTCCCCGACAACGGCGCCAAAATGTTGGTCACTATAATTGCTTATTTAACTAAACAATCAAGTGCTACATAAATTATCAACCCAGGGAAGTCTTTTTATTTCAAAGGTAACCACGCACTATATATGCTCAATCTCAAAAGCAACATAGAGTTGTAGTAAAAACATATTAATCACACTTTGTCTTAAACAAACTGAAGTTCTAACTTGAATTACAGGAAAGCAGTCTACCAATTGTAGAGTTTAATGTTTAAAGAAATAACTGTCCAAAGAATCTTGGATTACATTAAGAAAATAACAACTTGGAAAAGAAATCTTTCAAGACACTGCAAAAGGAAAGACCAACTATCTTATAACAAAGAACAAGACACTATTCCCCAAGAAGGAATCTTCAACACCTGTTTCTGATCACCACACTTTTATGAACTCATTGCTAATTGAAATGATTGACACACACTGAAGACTAACTACCTCTTAACAGAGAACATGACTCTATTCCCCAAGTAGGAATCTTCAGCGCCTATTTCCAATTAGCACACTTTCATGAAATCATTACTAATTGAAATAATTGACACACACTGAAGGCTAACTATCTCTTAATAGGGAACATGACCCTATTCCCCAAGAAGGAATCTTCAACACCTGTCTCTGATTATTACTCCTTCATAAATTCACCAAACAGGATTGCTAACTAGAATGATTAACAATTACCCAAGCATGAATCATATGAAAACAATGTAACAATCAGTAAAGCAAAGTTCAGTAAAGTAGTGTTTCAGCAAACAAAATTTAATCAAGGCATGAACAGAAATAACACTAACACACTACAAAGCTAATGGGTGAATCTTGTGAAGAAGGTGGGCCCTCCCTTCTCACAAGATTCCCCTGAAACGGAAGGAACTAGAGAGAAATGCTCAGAAGAGTCTTTTATTCATCTGTCAACTGTATCATATTACAATCTGAAGTAAAACACATCCTTCTCTGTAAATCATTTCTTAGCCAAAAAGAAGGTCCTCTCTAATGATGATTTCCTCTTATTTAAGGAGGAGAATCCTCTCAATACAATTTGATCATCAAATTACATTTGCACATCTGAATCCTATTCTTAGTCATATTTGATTTCTATACTAAAATAGGATATCCTAGTCTCCCGTAACAGAATGCTATTACAAGTGCTGAGTGAGGTGTTGTTGTTGCGGCTGGAGTAACAACTTCTTTATTTGTCTTCTTGTTACTACTGTTGTATGTTGTTTCAACATTGCAAATCATAGGCTGTTTCAACCACGGGATTTGCATTCTGACTATTTTAGCAACTTGGTCTCAGGCAGCAGCGATGGTTAATGCTAGCTCAAGGTGTGATTGTCGTGGTCAATGTAACAGTTTTGTGTTGTTGTTTCATCATCGTAGACCACAGAGGGTGTAACAGATTCTTCTATGTGAGTTGTTGTTTCAGCATTGTTAACCACAGAGAGTGTAGCAGCTTCTTCTGTGTGAGTTGTTGTTTCAGCATCGTAGACCACAGAGAGTGTAACATCTTCTTCTGTGTGAGTTGTTGTTTCAGCATCGTAGTCCATAGACTGTTTCAGCCACAGGTTTTGTGTGCTTTAACTGTTTCAACAACGGGCCTCAATGCTAATCTGCAGTTCGAACTGTTTCAACACTTATACATTTCTGATCAATGGTTAAGTACGAGAGTAATGTAAAATTATATGCAAAACATATTAAACATATAGTGAAAAGAAGAGACGTTGTATACCTTTGGAAATATAGGGTAAGGTGATAATGTGAGTTTAAATGTGAGTGGAACAAGGGTGTAAGGGTAGCAAAAAGTGTGGGCAAAAAGGTACATTGTATGGTCCTAACAGGAATGAGGGAATGAGAGAGAGAGAGAAATATATCGGGGGGAATTGAGAGAGAGA
>JZKD02S2008585.1:173369-187155 GCA_000966675.3 Picea glauca | reverse complement strand
TTATTTGTATAGGTATTTTGAAAGTGGTACTTGCATCAAAAAGTATACATAGATAAGTCATTGTACCCCAATCAGTGATAAAGGTGGTTTTGTAAGCATTTGTCCCTTTTACCTCAATTTGATTGTAATTGAAAAGGACATTAAGTAAGGATATCATATGTGACCCTTAGACCTTCTGCAAAATCATTTCTATGTTAGGGAGTGGAGAATAACCTTTCACAATAGCCCGCTTAATTTCGTGAAAATCAACGCAAAACCTTATATGTTGAGTGGCTTTCCGGACATGGACCAAATTTGAAACCCATTCAGAACACTTGACTAGAAGGATGATACCAACCTTCAAGATTTTTCCCAATCCTTTTCGAATAATTGCTTCTGGTGCAGGGTTGATAGGTCTTTGTTTTTGCCTAACTGGTTTTATGCCTTCCTTGATGAGGATGGAATGATGTATAAGACCATGATAAAAACCACGAAGATCCTCATAAGACCAAGCAAAAACATCTTGAAATTCACCAAGTAGCTTGGAAAACTTCATTTCCTCTTCATCAGAACATTGGGCACCTATTTTAATTTTTTTTGGATCCTCAGGTGTCCCAATGTTCAAGGAGATGGTTTCACCCACCTTCCTTTATAACTCCTCTTCTTTTTGTTTCTCTTTATTTCTTGCATAACTCAATGAAAATGAACTCTCAAGAGGATTCAAGCCGTTAGGAATCTTGTCATATTCTATGGATATTGTTTCCTTGGGCTTGAGAAGTTCATTTTGAATGAAATCATAAATGGTCTCATCGTTAGGGAAAACCTGTTGAGATTCTGTATTTTCAAGGATATGCAGATGATATAGATATTGAAAAGTACAATCAGTTCTATGAGGAAAAAATTGTCGATTAGGAGAGGCTACAAAGACGGGTAACTGATCATCCATTGAGTTCAATTCCTTCTTAACATGAGTGATGTTGAAAGATAATAGGTTCAATATAAGCGCCCAAATAGTTTGGGTGTATCATTTCATCAACTTGTTGCTAGGAGAGTGTATCTTACGTACAAGGTTCACAACAAGCTTGAAATACCCAAAAACTAAGAGGTGACCACAACGAAGGTTATAGTCGTTTTCAATGCCTAATAACAAAGCTTCGAATTTGGTGACATTGTTCATGCAAGCGAACTCTAACCTATAAGAAAAGTTATGAATTTTTCCTACATGAGAAATCAAGAAAATGCCAGCTCCATTTCCTTCATTTGAGCATGAGCCATCAAAATGCATGTGCCACATACCATCATCCAAATCGATTCATTCCAAGAGAATGTTATCCTCCTCAGTAAATATGGAATACACTCCTAGGTCCTCTTCGATATATTTTACATTAGGCTATGGGACACTCTCTATGTAAGGTGAAATCCTTCCCTCTCTAAGGACTATAATGTTTTTACCATTCTGGGGAATGGATAAATGTGTCCCGTCGAGCGAGAGGTATCCATCTGTTAATGTTTTCCAATCTCTTCCCAAGATGATTGAGTAATTTCTTACTGGCATATCAATTACCTGAATACTAAGGGTTGTCCTTATTTCAGGGTGTGTAGACAAAACTAAGGTCACATCCTAATATGGCACTCTTCCTTACCTCACATGTTTCTTCCTCGTGGTGTTCCTCGCAAAAGTTACACCAACTTCGAGGCAAGATAGATTTAGGCTAAAATTATTTTCAATTGGGTTTCTAAAGGGAGGTTCATAAGAGGATGAAGCTCCAGGGGTGAAAGGGGAGACAATACCCTTTCTCTCATACACTATCATACAATTGTTCATATCTTTTACTAGCTATAAGAGGGCGAACATGTTTGTATGTTTAACCGATTCTCCCTAAGGAAGTCTTGTTATTTCAAGTTGTTCTTCATACTCTAAACAAGTATGCAGACCGGAACCAAGATTATCAATGGGTTTTTCCTCAAGCCTATGATGGTAGGGGGAAGGTAATGCATAATGCATGAAAGCAGCTTGGTTCCGAGGTCAAATGAGTTCAGGGATCCGATTGTATAACTTAGTGAAATGCAAGTTGAAGGAATTGATGGTCTCACCATCCTTATAGGTGATGTTATTATATTCCTATAACTTCTCGGCTGGGCTTTTGGATTGCCCATAAGTGGATCTGAACCAATAGATTAACTCCTTCCAAGTAGACATAATCTTAGGAGGAAGGTCAAATAAACCAACTGCAACCTTTCCTTCCAAGGAGTTGACGAATAAGCACATGCAAGTATCGTTGGCATTGGCCCCTATGTTGTGACAAGCATTAGAAAATGACACCAGGTGTTCATTTGTAGTGACAGTGTTATTTCCCGAAAACTTGGGAAGATGTTCTTTGAATTTAGGAAGTGGATGAGTAGCAGGTGCTAGGTTAAGAGTAGAGGACACATGCCATAGTGTGGTTGTGGCTTATTCATCAAATTGGTAAAGCCCATACTTTTTAATGACTTTAGTGTGATTTGTGGTAGATTGGATAGGGATATGGTGGCTATATAAGCTACCAATCACCGCCGAAGATGAATACTGAGAAGAGGAATTAATTCCAGTGCCACCTGAGCTACCACTAGATGCCATCTTGTGGATGATAGGTGAGGGAAACAAAGAAGAACTGGATGAACCAGACAAAGTTCTCCTTAGAGAAATTTGTTGGGCAGACAACACAATGTTTCTTCCTATTTCAACAATAGGATTAATTTCGGGTGATAAGCCTCTTCTTATTTTGGAGACATGAGAGTCTAAGGACATCAAATAAAGGACAAAACTGAAGGAACAAGAAGGTTACTGATGATTTCTAGGTTGTCTTCATTCAGCTTCCCAACATTATTGGGAACTAATATCTCATTTAATTTCTTCCCATGAATGATAAGCTCAACACGGGTATTGGCAGTGTCTAAAATGGTGTTAAATAGATTCAATGCAATGTTTCTCTGATCTTGAAGACTGGACTCAATATTGGGTTGCCTTGTAACAGACACAGTCATTAAGAAATAAAACAGTCAAAGAATCCATATCAGAAAAAATGATGTATCGATGCTAATCAAGCATACAAATTAACTAGAGAGATATTGAATATCTCCCCAGTATGGTCGCCAAATAAATGTTGAGGAAAAGATATGAAATGATCTTACTCACAAGTATTGATTACAAGTGCTTAGGCTAGTCTTTTTATAAATAAAAGCTTGATGGAAAATTCATTATTTATATGATTTTCTGAATATAACAGATGCTGAAATAAATATAGAGACATAAGTAAAGACACCAAGTCAATAATCAAGACAGATGAGACATAAATAAATCCTTTATTTCATTCCAATTCATCAAAGAGTCATTCTCTTTACAAAATTTATTGAAGAATTTTTCGACCAAAGTCAAACTTAGATGCCCCTAATGAAACATACAAAAGGACCTCTGATAGAAAACCAAAAATTGAACTCTAAAAGCTGGTTCAACTTGCGACAAATTGCTTCCCACTCGACTCTGCACAATAGCCTTTGTCAGTCATGAAAACTAATTAAAAAACAGACTATCAAAGATAGATCAACACCTATGAAAAACAAGTGTCTGGATGATGTAATTCAACCTCAAATGTTGTTGTTTACAATAATACCATGCTATCATAAAAAAAAATTAGGCCTGTGATCAATTAAGGAATGAATGAAAACTGAACTATCTCAACACAAACTCAAAGAGCAAACCTTATTATGCTTCTCCTTCTATTCTCCCTTTGTTCTGCCCTTTCCTTTTGCTTTTAATAAAATTAGAAATGGTTGAAGTAGTTGAACTACTTTATTAGTTAAGTTAACTAAAACTCAATCAACTTTTTAGTTAGGGGGGAAATCAATAAATCATAATAAGGGTTTTAAATAAATAATAACTAGTAGGTGGGACCCCTTGTGACTCTCTTTTACCTCTTAATGATCATAACATAACTTAGTCAATTAAACAAAACATCCCTCCTTGTGACTCCCATCATCACATTCATGTTTGACAATTTATCTCATTGATATTTGAAAGAATTTTCAAAAATACAGTACTCATATATCCAAAAAAAACATGTTGTCCAAAATTTTTGAAGTCAACTGTCATCAACAATAAATAAAATAAAAACTCAAAAACCATATTTTCCACTCTAAGATGCAATGTTTCCCTTGTTGTTGTTGTCACCCCTTGATCTCTCTGAATATGCCCTTGGTTGTGCTGAGCCTTTAAGCCTAATCTTTTTTATCACATGATAACAATCGTCCCTCAAATGCATCCAAGAGGACACGGATTTATCAGAGCCATTGGAGGGTGAGGAAGGGGTAGCGATGGCTTTTCCTTTTTCAGGGACATGGTGTGCCCTAGTTTTCAACCTTTTTCTAGCATGGGAGGACTGAACTGGTGAGTGGAAAGGTGCATCTTGGAAAATCTGATTGAAAGGAGGGGGAGCAGGTAAAGACAAATTGGACCAGCCAAGATGTTGGGATACTGTTGAGTGGACAATCTGTTTCTATCCATCATTTTTGGGAACCTCGGGTTGCATTGAGAAATGAGGGGGCACGAGAATACCAGGGGCTTGTGGAGCTTGGAAGGGAGGTCTTTCAGGCCTAGGTTGTACCACTCCTTGCCCAATCCAATTGAAAAACCCAGCCTAAAATAGTTGGCCTAACTCTTGTGAGTAAACATTAAAGTGAATGGAGAATTGAGGCCTTCTAGGGACCCTATTCCAATTACCTCTTCCTCAGTTACATTTTCCATGGCTACCTCAGCCAAAAAATCTCATTCATTCATGCATGATTGATTAGAAAATAGTTCCTTTTGTTAGCACCGGAAGTCACCTCTGGATTGCGGAAAAGGTAATCCCGATACTCATTAGAGTTTTATGTCACAGGTTGGTTATAAAAAAGGTCAAACTAGCGCAGTCTCAAGAAAATATCGTCTTAACTCAGAAAACTAGACTGGTATGCACAAGCATATGAGGTGTTAGTTTAACTTCAGTCAGTAGGTTGTAGTAAAGGTGATTAGGAGGAATACTTTGGTGAGAAAATGTAAAGGTCTGTTATAGACATCAGGTCTTCCAGTAGCCTAGGAGGAAAAACGTAAACACAAGATCTTCTTGAAATTCAAGTCTCAAAAAAACTGAAAGGAATTACAACAACACTATAATCAAACATTCATCATAATACAATCACAATAATTCATGTGAATCAGTCAATTATGAACTCTTTCAGCATCATAGGGAAACAAGAGGGAGAAAGGAGGTTGAGTATCATTAAACAAGAAATCTTAGATTACAAAGGCATAACTAGAGAACCAGAAGCTTGATTTAAAACTTTACAATACGAGAGCTTTTCTCTACCATTGACCCTAACAAAATATCAAAACTGAGTATTTATACTCAAAAAAAATTGCTCCCTTCAGAAGAACACTCTAGTCATTGCATTCAAGGCTTGGCATCTACATCTTCTTCTGTCAGATTGCACCTACATTCTTCTGTTAGACGTAATATCGGATCGGTATGGGCTTCACAAGAAAATCCATGACAGGGAACTTTCGGCTAACAGTCTGCCCTTCACGGTCAGATTTTCCATGCTTTACATTTATGTGGTGAAACAAGGTTTCAACCAACTTCTTCATTCTCATTAAAAACGTTTATTGGGATCAAGATGAGGCCTAACACCCATGAACCTTCCAAGTGAACTCATAATTCCTTTGAGTCAATTCTAGTGCCTTGAGGTCACACAGTTCTTTCTCTGTGACCAACTCGGGCACTTTGATTCTTTGTGCAACTCCTTTCTCCTTGCCCCATGCGAATGTGGGCCATGACATCGTGCTTATCTCATATGAAAACTTAGGATTTCACATTTCAGGAGTTTTCACTCCCCTCACCTTCAAATATCCTGATGCTCAAAATTGCGAAATGACCCATCTGGATCAACGGTTGGATTTGCCATGAAAATGACGACGAATATCATTTGCTTGAACAACCTCAACTGTCAGTCGCTCGATAGGTTCTTTCCCTTTCTTTATGGCTCTGCTTCCGTATGACCATGGGCTGTGATCGTGGGCCCAACTTTTGGGCACGTCACAATTTTTTTGTTTTGTGAATTCACGTTGTGATCCATGCTCAAACCTTCAAGTCGCGAAATCATGATCACTCAAATCCTGTGCCATGTGTCTTTCTGAAATGGATAGCCCAAATCATATCCTGACTTCGCGTTTCATGATTTTTCATGACTCTGGCCTCTGATTTCTCCTTCCCACAAGTCAGCAAAATGATGATCCTGCACCACGTGTCCCTCCCAGTACCAATGGGTAAGATCAACCTCGCAATTTCATATCTTTGTCCAATGATAAACTTGATGCAACTGTATGATCTCGGTCTCCCGATGGCTGTCAATCTGCTCCATATGATGTATCTCCACCATTGAAATATGATCTTGCTCGCTCGCTTGATTTGAGTCCATATCAGACCACTCTAAGTGTTTCACTTAGTGCTCATGACTGCGGCCTATGAACAATTACTCAGATGACTGGATGAGGGCTCAAGAAAACAAAAGGATCAACGACAGAGGTACTAAGAGAAGTGATCGACCTTAGGGAAAATAGAAAGGCTTAGGGCCGACATTTCTTAGACAAGATGCTAAGGAAAAATAGGTATATCAAACGGGTGAAGTTAAACAGAAGAAAAACTACAAGCTGAGAGGAAAAACTTACGATCGGGTTTGCAAAAGAAGAAAAAAATGAAAAATTATAGACCTAGGTAGAAACCACAAACTCACAAGACCTTGACAAGTTTATGTGAGAACATTTTTCTCCATAAGGGATGGCATGCTCCCTACAAGCTGTCAAAAATGCGTAGTTTCTGTGCCTTTTCTTTGGGCTATGGAGTCTCCTATTAAAAACAATAAACATAAAACATGAATGGTATTAACAATGGTGGGATTCTAACTGCGGCGTTACAATTTTTTTTTTTAGGAAGTGATCATTTACAGGGCCACCAAAAAATTCATCACCCTCCAGATTCTGCAACCTATAAGTATTGTTTGGAAATGCCTCAAAAATATTGAAGGGGTCGATCCAAAGGGCTTAAAATTTTCCATGTTTTCCCTTGTCCTATCTAGGCGCATCCCATTTGAGTACTAGATCTCCCAGCTAGAAATCCTCTTTTCTTACTTTCCTGTCAAAAGCCTCCTTGATCCTTCACTGACGGTCATGTGCTTTGTTCACCATATGCTCTCTAGTCTGTTGCATATCTACTAGTTGATGAATTCTTTTGATCATGTCATCAGGCTCTCCATGGCATTGTTGGAATAATTTTGCCACAAGAAAGGCAAGATGAGAAAGAAAAATTTCTTTGGTCCCATATACAAGCTGGAAAGGAGAGAGACCCAATGACCTCTTTGTTGTCACTCTATCAGTGCACAGAGAAAATTTGATCTTTGAATCCCATGCTTTCTTGTTGTCCTCTAATATCCTTTTGATGATCTTTATCAGTCTCTTGTTGGAGGACTTTGCTAATCCATTTCCTTGGGGATAATAGGGGGTAGAGAGGATCAATGCAATTCTGAACTTCTCACAAAACTTGACCAACGGTTCGGCTTGAATGATGTCACATTATCAGTAATGATTATGTTTGGGTAACCAAACCTTGCTATGATGTTTTCAAGAAAACCAATGATTACTGTGTGAGAATCACTCCTTGTGGGGATAGCTTCTATCCATTTGGTGAAGTAATCTGTTGCAGTTAAGATCCACCTGTGTTGACTGCTTAAAGTAAGATGGATTTCCCCAATGAATTCAAGATCCCATTGCTGGAAGGGCCCTGAAGCTATCACAGGCTTCAATGGCAGAGACTTGAGTTGTTATTTCCCAGAGAATTTATGACATTTGATACAGGATCTGATTTTCACACATACATCAACGAATAGAGTACGCCAATAGTACCCAACCTTGAGAATTTTGTAGGCTTTGGTTTTCCGGAAATGATGTCCCCCACATAGGCTTTCATGGAAATCAAATATAATTTTCTGAGCCTCATGTGGGTCTAAACATCTCAGAAACACACCCAGAGAGTCCCTCAAATACAAGACCTGGTCGATGAGGCAATATCTGATTTCTTTGAGCTTCAAATATCTTGCCTTGATTTTCCTCATACCATTAGGGGGTCTTGATTCTTGCAGAAAATATATAATATATTTATATCAGGCGCATTCTTCCAATAGAGGGATGTCTTGAGGACTTTTATCAGACAACTCAGCCTATTGATTTTTTGAGCAAGTGTGGATGAAGTTAACCCCCAAAGACTTACAATTAGATTCAGCCAATAGCTTGTCTAAACCTTGGCCTTTAACTATTTTGGTGGGTTTTATTTCTAGATAAAATTCAAGGATTTTGGAAATCCACTTGCTCCTTCTCCCATCTATGTCAAGCTGAATGCAAATTCCCTTCATAGAAGATGAAGGAACATATGCAATGATCTTCGAATCAGAAAATCCTTGGAATAATGAGGACTGAAAAACACAGGTGCCTCAGTCAATGATTTTTTGATTTGGTTGAAGGATTATCTAGACACAACAGTCCATTTTACTTCATACCCCTTCTTGAGCGTGGTTGTGATATGTTTCACCAATTCAACAAAATTTGAAACAAACCTTCTCAAAAAATTATTTTTTCCGAGGAAAGACTGAACCTCCTTCTTGGATCTTGGAAGTGACAGGGTTTGGATGGATTCTACCCTACTGGGATCCATCCTGGCTCCCTCACCTGATTCTATGTTCCTCAGTAATTTTCCCTCTTTCATAGCAAATAAAGACTTCTTGGGATTGAGGGAGAGACCAAACCTTCTACATTTCAAGAAAACGTTTCTTAGATGAGAACAATGTTCTTTATCATATCTAGAGAAGATTGTAATGTCATCTAGATAGATGACTACAAGTTTATCCCTTTCCCCAATGAAGGCTATGTCCATGGCTTGTTGAAAGGTTGCTCATACATTTATCAATCCAAAGGGAATTTTGGCATACATGAATGTGCCCCAAGGAGTAGTGAAGGTTGTCTTTTCTCTATCTTCAGGTAGGACAAATATCCGATTGTAGCTAGAAAAACCATTAATCATGGAATTCTTGGATGGACATGTTAACCTCTGCAATATGTGTTCCATCTTTGGCAAAGGGTAATTGTCTTTCTTGGAGCTTCTGTTCAGATTTATGAAATCAACACAGAATCTGATTTCTTCATTCTTTTTCCTCACCGGGACCAAGTTGGTCACCCATTCATAATATCTCAAAGGGACAATGATTTGGGCATCTAGTAGTTTCTTTACCTCCCTTTCCATAATAGGAAGCAACATAAGATTTATTTGTCTTAATTTCTGCCTAAATGGTTTGACCTCCTCTTTCAATGGGATTTTATGCTCAATGATGATTGTGTCGTATGTTATGAGGTCTTCATAGGTCCAAGCAAACACATCAACAAATTATTTTAATAGCTCAACATATTCATCCCTCTACTCCCATGATAGGCTACTTGACAACTTGACAAACTTTGGATCGTCCTTTGTACCAATGTTGCACTTAGCTATATCAACATCCTCAGTTGGGACTTTAAACTTTACTGCCACATCGTTCTCATAGAAATATATTTCTAAAGGAACTAGTCCCTTTAGAATGTGGTTGCTAGGAAATTGAACAATGGTGATCAATAATTTTATTTAAAAATACACTAGCATGAGGGTCACCTTCGGAGTCATGATCCTAATCAATGTGTAATGCAAAACAATCATCAACGGGCTCAAGAAATTTTTTGTTTTCCAGATCTTCCTCGAACACCTTCCAATGATTGATATTATCAGGTACAGAGGGCCTATATCTCACCTCAACATCATACCTAAGCTTAGGTGGAAATGAGATCCTGAAATGGCTCACTGACATAGCCAAAGAATCAACCATGGTATTTTCCTCTCTTGGAATAAATTAAACGTTGAAGGCTAATAAGAAATTGTCAATTAGGTCCCACACCTCATTCCTGTAAGTCTTAAGCCTAGGGTGCTTGTCTTGATAAACATTTTTGACCTGATGAAAAATTAGTTCGACATCTTCGAATACTGCTAGCTCTTCAATTGACATGTCTTCCGCATCCCTTAAACCCAAAACAAGAGCCTCATACTTTGCCACATTGTTGGTATCTTCAAATTCTAGTTTATAGGACAAAGGTATGGCTTCTTGACAAGGTGACAAAAAAACCACTCTAGCACCAACACCTTCCCTAGAAGAGGCTTCGTCGAAGAACATATTCCACACATAAGTAGTTGGGGGAGGTATTTCATGAAAAGAAATGGGTTTCTTTCTGATTGCAAGAGGACCTTCATGAATATCAGTGAGTTGTAACAAACTAGATCCCAAATCAGTATCGAGTGAAAAGATAGGATGATTGTTGGGGTTTGCTTCATCACTAATAATGTAGGCCAACTGAGCTTCTCTGTATAGTCTCCTATTCTCCCCTTCGAACATAGGGATGGTAGCATATTTGAGGTCCATTTGCAAGGTTTCCCCAATTCTTTTTATCCAAGATCTTGATAAAAGCATGCCAAACTTGGGAGGAACATCAACCACCACAATATCCATGACCACAATTTTCATGGGAAGCTAAAACAAGGTCACAACCAGATCTTCGATGACCCCAAGACATTTCACCCTCCGAACACAGGGATGGTAACAAATTTGAGGTCCATTTGCAAGGTTCCCCCAAGTATTTTTATCCAAGATCTTGATAAAAGCATGCCAAACTTGGGAGGAACATCAACCACCACAATATCCATGACCACACTTTTCATGGGAAGATGAAACAAGGTCACAACCAAATCTTTTATAACCCCAAGACATTGCACCCTCCTTGAATCAAAAGAATACAAATCATGATAAGCTTTTGTGATTTCTAATCCAAGCTTTTCCATAATAGTTTTGGGCATGATATTATGAGATACCCCTGAGTCCATTAGACAATTATGCATCACAGTTTAATGAATGTTTAGTGATGTATATAAGGGGGGAGATGAGTCATATTTATCTTCTACCATATGACCTAAGATGAATGCTGGATTTTCATCTTGGAGGTTCATTGAGTCTGTGGAATGAGGAGATGGTTCAAACTACAATAGCTTAGAGAGGGATTTTTTGAAATCTTCATGCTTGAAAAGCTCTGAAAGGGGTACAGGGATTTTGATCTTCTGAATCTCATGCTCAAAGTTAAAAGAGGGAGGGGGCTTCATAACATCTCTCACCTCTAGAATGAGGTCTTTGGCTACTAGCGAGGGGTTCTTAGCTTTCTTTTCTTTGTTGTTGTTTGCTACATTTTTAGCAGGCTTCTCTACTCCAAGATCTAGATTAGGGACGTCAAACTTCCCTTCTTTATTCTTAGATCTGAGGTTATATTTATTTGGACTATTATTGGATTTTACCCCCTTACTCAACTCATTTATTTGGTTGTCTAAGAGAGATTCCTCATATGCAGATTGAGGAAAATGGGGAAATGGGGAGGTGTCTTTGAGACAATGGATCTCAGGATCAAGCTCTTCCTCCTCCCCCTCCTCATCAACAACAATATTATTCTGAAGAGGAGTCTGTATTTTCTAATCATCCCTATCTCTATTTCTAGGCTCTCTTGGAAGTATCTGAGGGGTGTTATTTGGTCTTCTGAAGTTGCCTCTGTTTTCATCATTTTGGGCATTCTTATAACCTTGTTTTCCTTCAAACTTAATTTTCTCCATTTCTACAAATAGGGACTTCACCATATTGGTCAATTCATCTACTTGAGGGTGAGATGCAGAAGAATCATAGGTTGAGGTTTCATATCTTCCCCTTCCTCTATCTCTGTCATCTTTATTCCTAATTCTGTCAACTGCCAATACATTAGATTCTACTTCCAGGGATGAATCTTGCATGTGAGCCAAGGAAGTAGTTCTTATCTCTCTAAGAAGGAGGCAGAAATTAGGGTCAAAAGCACTAGCATAAGTAATTTTGGCAGAGGCTTTGGTAGGCTTTATCTCAGCAAGGATTTTATTGTACATTTTATTAAATATTTTGGAGAAGTGAGAGACAGATTCTCCCTCCTTTCTCTTTAGGGCCCTGAACTCTGTGATATAATACATAAAGTCTTTTTTATCCCCCCATTGTCTCAAGAAGACATCATCTAGAGCCTCAATCCCAGCAATAGATCTAGGGTTCAATCCCCTAAACCATTTTCTAACCTCACCATCAAGACTCTGGACAAAGATTCTCATCCAGACATCTTCGTTTTCAATATTCAGGTTGTCTGCATAACTGTAGAAGGAAACAAGGTGTTCTTCAGTAGTTATGTCTTCCTCTCCAGTGAATTTGGGCATATAATTTAGGTAATCTCTAGCAGGGAGGGCATTCATGGGCTAAGGTAAGACTACAAGGGCATATCTAGCAGCCACTATGGCATCCATCCTATTTCTAGAGGGATTGGCACCTGCCATAGGGATAATAGGTGGAGGAGAACTAGGAGGGGAAGGGGTTCGAGTAGGGGAGACTGGAACTGAGCTTCTAGGAGGAAAGGGAAACAATAGAGGATTTGAAGAAAAGGCTACAGGGCTTGAGGGAGCAGAGGTTTCTTTCTTTGTAAAGCTAGTAACTCTAATATGAGGAGGGGTGGTAAAGCCCAGAGTGGGAAAATATTTTGAGGTCTTGGGTCTAAACCACGGTACAACTTCAAGGGAAATAGGAGTCACAAATATTTCTCCCTCCAATCCAAAACCAGGAGGATAAAACTCAACAGGAACAATCCCGAAGTTTAAAGTTTGGGAAACTCCAACAAAAGGTATAATAGGGAAATGGGAAGCAAATATTGGATTTGCTATAGGAGGATAATAAAAATCGTTAGAAATACCTAGTTCAACAGTAGAAGCACCTTCTCGGAGGGCCTTTGTCTTTCCTACAATTTTCTCTGGGTCAGATTTAGGTGTTGCTAAAGGAAGCTATGGAGAAGACCCCGTGTGTCTGCCTCTAGAAGCCATGGTTGAAACAATAGAGTCTCTAGTGGATTCACCTCAATGAAGTCTCCACAGTGGATTCTCCAGGTGCACAGTTGCAACCTTTGATGTACTAATTTCTGATGCACCTTCATAACCTGTAAGCTTTGTCGTTCAATCCTAGGGAAAATCTTCAATTTTTTCCCCAACAACGGCGCCAGAAATGTTAGCACTAGAAGTCACCTATGGATTGTGGTAGAGGTAAGCCTGATACCCATATGAGTTTTATGTCATGGTTTGGTTATAAGAAAGTTCAAATGGGTGCAGTCTCAAGAAAATATCGTCTGAACTCAGAAAATCGAACTCGTATGCACAAGCAGGTGAGGTCTTAGTTTAACTTCAGTTAGCAGGTTGTAGTAAAGGTGAGTAGGAGGAAGACTTTGGTGAGAAAATTTAAAGGTATTCTACAGACATCGGGTCTTCCAAAAACCTAGGAGGAAAAACTTAAACACAAGATCTTCTTTAAATTCAAGTCTCAAAGAAACTGAAAGGAATTACAACAACACTATAATCAAACATTCATCATAATATAGTCGCAATAATTCACATGAATCAGTTAATCATGAACTCTTTTAGCATCGAAGGGAAACATGAGGGAGAAAGGAATTTGACTATCATTAAACAAGAAATCTAATATTACAAAGGCATAACTAGAGAACCAGAAGCTTCATTTAAAACTTTACAATACGTGAGCTTTGCTCTACCATCAACCCTAACAAAATATCAAAACTGAG
>JZKD02S2008585.1:81478-96050 GCA_000966675.3 Picea glauca | reverse complement strand
CTTCTGGTATTGTCTTTGATGAAGAGCCTTGGTCTCCTCTGAATTCTTTTCTTGCCTCCTCAAAAATTTGTCTTTCTTTCTTTGCATCAAACATTTGTGTCTTCTCTGTAGCTTTTCGAATTCCTGAATCTTCTGTATTCTTCCCTTGGGTCAGTCTATCTTCTCCTATAACAACACCTCCTCTAGTTATAATTTTGACTCTAGTGTCTTCTCCTCAAGGCTCAACATATATCATTTGCACTTGCAGGTTCTGCTAAGGTCCTCGTCTCTCCTGAATCTTAGCTAGCAGCACAGGAATATCTTCTATAACATGTTAAAATGAGCTACAGTAGCTTCAAGTGGCACAAGGGTTCTGAAAATCGCTTGCAAGGTGTCCTAGTTGTGTGCAGTTATAACAGATGATCTATCCTCGGCCTCGATCCATTCCTCCTCCTCTTCCTCTTCCTCTGAATCCACCGCGAGGATTGAATTTTCCTCTCCCAGGAGAGTTATACTGCGTAGTGTTCCCTTATTGCTATACTTAACATTGAATCTTGTATATGTCTCTCGACCTTTCATGCATGAGATCTTAAGCCCTACAATCCATATCATCATGTCCTATGGACTTACAGAATGTACAGTACAAATTTGTAGGTGTCTGAACATACTTTTGCATGTAGTAGCACTCACCAGGGCGATGCCTGTTTCTGCATACCTCGCACCAAGGTAAGGTGACTTTCTTCAAAAGGCTCAGAGCTCCAGAAGCCAAGTATTCGTTGAATAGGGGACAATGTTCCTTGTCATGGCCTTATGACTTACATCTGACATACCATATGTCTTCTCTTTTATCTTTTCCCTTGTCTTTCTTCATATCTTCGACCTATAGAAACAAACTAGTCAGTTGACTCAAGATCTAACTCATACCTGAGATGGATTCTTCCATAGGGGTTGATTCTAATTCCATGGCGATCTCCAGTGCCTCAGACTATGAAGCAATATTATTTTTCATCAGAGGGGCTCTGATGTGTGGTAAGAGGTAAGCAATGAACCATTCTTTGTTCTATTCATCTGGGATCTGAAAAGTCAATCGGCTTGTTAAGGTTTTGAATCTATGATCGAATTCCCAAATGAGTTCGACCACCTTCCTCTTGATCTCCTTCAGTTCTGTAATACACTGCGACTCCAACTTAGGTTTCTTGAACTCTACAATCAACACATTCTTAATCTGATTCAATGGCTTAGGCTGTGAATGTCCTTGAACAAGCTTCATGTATCAACTCAGTGCATGATCCCTCAGAGTGGTACTAAATTGGGTTCTTTTGACAGCTTCGTCAGTGATATTTTTAATATTCCATACGGCTTCACATAGGAACCAGTGTTGAGAAGGATATTCAGATCCATCTCCCCTAAATATAGGAAGCCCCATCTCATCTACCATAGATCTTCCTAGGGTTCCTTATTGAATATGTGGTGGACTACTCTTGATAGTTCTCTAGACACTCTGGTGACTGGGATTACTTTGGTTTCTTAATACTACTGAATGAATAGGAGGGATAACAGTACTTACTTTGATGATTGGTGCAGTTTCTGAGGTTTCAGGTTCTCCCCAGTTAAGCTCTACAAATTTTTCTTCCTCTGCCCTAGCGAGTTCTGAATGTTCTTCGTCTGTCAGTTCTGCCTCTTCTCTACTGTAGAAACCCTCCTCCCCATAGTTATGCTTAAACAAGTTTGCAAGGTGAACTGCTCGGAACACTCTCACACTGCGCGTATGTCCATCTTCTGTGTCGTTGTCACTATTCGAATTCTTGAACATTAGCCTTTCTAGATCTGACCAATCTATTGTATCTTCAAGATGTTCTTCTCATGCAATAGAATCTTGAGTGTCAACTTCAGGAATTGTAAAAATTTTCCTTTGGGTCCCTTGAATAATTATCTCTCAGCTTGGTTGTATGATTCTATTCTGTCAACAACAAACTCTATGATGTGCCCTCCAATGGTGCTATCGAACCAATGATCTACTGCTCATGATACAATGTTGTCAACTCTTTGGACCTTCTTGATCAACTTCGATGTCCAAATCATAGGAGGTCTAGATCGGATCTCAAACTAGGTATTGCTAATCTAGCTAGCCACTCATATAGCTCCTGATGGATTCCACCAAAGAAAATTTTGTGTATATCAGTGAAGATATATTTCTCAAACCAATTATTTGTACTAATATTAGGGTTCTTGTTTTGGGCTTCAACGAAGTCCTTTTCTTGATCCTCTATCCAATTTTGAATCTCTGTCTTCAATGGGAACCACCTTGAGATTCCCTCAAGAAGATTCATGTCCCGACAACTAACCATTTGTTGGCACAGGGGCAGACCCAGGGTTCGCAGGGGCAAATGTAATCTCATTCGAAGCAATTATGAGGGGGTTGCAGGACAGAGATGTCTACAACCAAAAGGAATATCAAGTGGATCTAACACAAGAAAATCACTACATTTATATATCACTTATCATCTTGGATGTACCTTGCACATCTACTTATCGAATCTAGAACAGTAATGCAATTACAGTATATCAATGACAGAGACATAATACCAATCACACACAACACAAAATATACATGGTTCACCCTCTCTCTAGGGCTACGTCCACAGAACTGTGCTATAATATAATAAGGCAAAGAATATAGTTCTTGTCTGCACTCTTAGCTAGCAGATCCTCTTTCTTGTCCTCTCTTTCTCTGCCCTTCCTGTGCACCCAGCTGAAGGATCGATCTTCGCACCCAACTAAAGATATTACAATACCAGAAGGCTCTCATACTTAGCGCTTCTCTCTCACACAATAATAATCACTCTTAATCCTCAATACAACTATACTCAACAATACCGTACCAACCCAAACTAGGTCCTCATGACCTTTATTTATACATTACAAAAGCTCACCGACATCCTTAGGCTGAAACCTAGGTGTCCCAAAACGCTAGATACAAAAACCCTAGGTCAATTTGACTTGTATTTTCAGGGCTTCACCAGCCTATCTTTCCTTCCTTCTCGCGCTGTGCTCCAAAGCATCTAACGGTGGATTTTTCCACTTTCTGAGTTGTCCATGATCCTTCTTTCTTATTGATCTATCACCCTTGATCTCCTCGTCCAACGAATTACTTCGCTCTGTATTTTATTCTCCTTTTCTCACTTCGACCCAGTAATAGTCACTGTGTCTTTCACAAAGTTCGCATTCTCCCTTTTCTTCCTTGATCTTCGCATACTTCCATAACCAAAGGAAAACAATTAGGCTTCACAGAGTATACCCAAAGGCTGCTTCCATGTTCAAGTTTCACTTACATAGGTTAGTTTCTCTTGTGTCAATTGGCATAATTGTCCTTCCTACTATATAATCGATTGCTTGATTTATCTTTAGGAAACTTTTTAGTGTGTGTTTTTTGTTCTATGCTAGTCAAGCCTTACTGTGTCATTTGATCATTTCACAAAGTGGAATATCAAAAGCTCCATCGGACACAAAGGCTTCAAGGCCTGTCACCGATTACTTTGGAGCCACCTCTGCCACCGTTAAGGTGAAGACTTGATCAAGAAAGGTTGTTCGAAGAGACCCAACCATAGGAAACTGTGCCCGAGCCTGATCTATGAGGAGAATTTTTGACTCTGGAGGAACCTACCATTTTTCACCTTGGGACATAATCTCTCAAGCTAGATAACCCTCTGATTACTAACTTGTCAGCGTTAATCTTGATTCAGGTTGTTCCCCCTGAGGTGACATCTTCTGAGCGCCACATAGTCTTATGAGAAACAATGGAAGCAAATACTGCTACTTTTACCGAGAGTCCTCATACTCTCGTTATGACTACTATGCAGGGGGCATCCTACCTCCTCTCCCACCTTCTCCAATCAGGACCATAGTGGTATCAACTCCCTCAACTTTAGGCAATGGTCCAATAACATTATTGTCTATGACCACTATTTTGTACTTAGAGTGCGTCGGTCCCTCCCTTCTCATACAGGATGCCTGACTTTGATACCAACTTAGTTCTTACTTATTCTATCTTACAGACCATGGGTCTAGGGACATGGAGCTCAAAATATCTCGTTCAAGGGTCAGTCGAGGGCACTACGGTCCCTTTTAATGATATCCCTTATGGTGGGGGTCATATACCTCCTCTGTCCCCTTAGCTCAGTGGTTCTTTTCAACAACCAATCGGACCAAATGCTAATTATAGCTTGTTTGGTGGAGGAATTTTGAGACCTTCGTCTTATACAATGTCAGTGGGATCTATGTCGTTACATGTCGATGCATTTGGGAACAATGTTTTTTCTTCGTCTATTGTCTTAGCTGGGGGAAACCCCAGTTTTGGTCAACAAAACCTGGTGCAAGGTACTATTCCTTCACAGGAAATGACAACTGGAGTTTTCTCCACATAGGGTCTTTTGAATCCTTGGCAGGGATTGATTCCCTCGCAATCAATGTCGGTCGGTGAAAACCCCTTCCATGCTCAATGGAACCCTTGGAAAGGATCTGTACCCATGTCCATCGGATGAGCTAGGGGCATCCCCTTCCATCATCTTTGGAACACAATAAAGGGAGAAATCCCCGCATAGGCTATGTCATCCAATTTTGGGAGTCATTCGATGACACCCCAACAGACGCAATTACCTTATGTTGGTCGAGGCCATGGTTTCTACCAAAACCTTGGACAACAGTACAAATTTTTCTGGAAAAATGTTTCCATTCAAAATCCAGAACCCTCTTTTCCTGTAAATAATTCACAACCAAAAATATCATTTCTGGCAACGTTACATTTGCTAGATTTGTCGAGATTACTGAACGACCCAATTTCTCACAATTCGCATTGGCCCCCCATGTCGACTAAGTTACCTTTAGATATTCTAAAATTTGAGGGAAAGCCTGGCAAAGATTCAAGTGATCATGTGAAGAATTTTCATTTATGGTGCTCGTCAAACTCGTTGAATGATGACTATGTCCAATTTCTCCTTTTTCAACACACTTTTATGGGGGGTGTTGCAAAGTGGTATATTGAGATCGATGGCTTGAGGTACTCTTACTTCAACGACTTGGAATTTGTTTTCTTGAACCATTTCCAGTTACCTATGAGATACGATGCCAACACTGAATTGATGGACAACTTTGAGAAAACCAAGGTTGACCACATCTCTGATCATATTCGAGAATGGCGACGCAGAAAGAGATTAATTAATGTCAAGGTCCCTCCTGATTTTTGTTTGAGTGGTTTTTTAAGTCTTTGGTTCCCTGCGTATCCAAGGACATTGCGACTTCCAAAGTTTTTTTAGAAGAGGAGGCGATTATGAGAGCCCAACAGCTTGAACTAATCTACTCTTAATCTAGCATGCTCTACAAGATTTTTTGGGATGTTTCATGGTCTTCTCTTGATAAGGACAAGAAAAATTATGGACCCCATGCCTACGGTATTGTGGGATCATCGCAAAGCAATTCCATAGACCTGTTGCCAAATCAATTGCAACAATTTTCAACACAACAGACTGTGGCTAGCCAGACTCTGAGTTCGGTCATTCCCCCTATATAGATGTCGAACATACACAATGTGCAGTCCATGAACCCTAAGGCCAAACAAAATTCCAAGGGGAAGAAAAAACAATGAAATAAGAAGGGTAAAGGGGATAAAAATACTACCAATAATGTTGGCGGTGGAAAAATGGAGAAGAAGAAGTCGAAGTATTCGTCTAGTCTCTGCACGAAAGACCACCTGACTCATATGTTCCCTCGGCTTGCAGAAGGCCAAAAGCTATTAGCATAGCAACAACCTATTGTGCTAACGAACCCTTTTCCACAAGGGAAAAACATGGATCATGATTCTGCATCCACGAGAACGATAGGGGGTAGTCAGGGACCCCCCATGCCCACCAATAACAATCTGACCATAAATATTTATATGATGAATGTTGAGGCTCATTTAGTGACCAGGGCCCGAGACTATGGAATGTTAGAATCTTCTGGGAGGGGAAAGGAAGCCACTAACCCTTCGACTCCTCTCCAAATCGATAAGGTGGTGGGTGAAACGATGAATCACATCCCAAAAGGTGTGTTTAAGAAGGCTTCTCACAATTCAAACTTGAAGGCCACCTAGAAATACTTCGTTGTATAAGATCTGGCACAGACCCCTTGCACGATGTATGCTTTGGAGGTCCTCCAAATTTTCCCCTTGTAGAGTAAAGCTCTGTTATCCGCCTTGGGGGCGATAGAGACTTGTAACCTAGGAGCGATTGTTTTCGATCCGACCGACTTAAAACCCCATCTTCCTCACCACGTGGCTTTTCAGATACTAGTGGCCTACACCACAAAATATTTTACGCAAAACATTTTTTCGTATTGTGGTTGATGAGGGTGCCTTGACTTGCATGATGCCATTTTCATGTTGGAAGTCCATTGGCCAACCTGAGTTGTCTCCGTTGCCTACTTTTCTTATGATATTCAACAGTTGATCGTTTAGACCACACATAATTATTTCTTCCTTTCCTGTGTAGTTGGAAGGTAAAATTGTGTGTGTCAAAGTTGAACTGGTCGATGTGCCTCTCGACTACAACTTGTTGTTAGGAAGAATTTGGAATTATGCGATCCATGTGGTGGTTGCTATGGTTTTTCAAGTCTTGTGTTTTCCACACAATGGTCAGTTGTCCTACTCTCATCCTGACCTTTCATCGGGGGCTTCCACGGTCTCGATGATTGATAATCCGCAACCTGGCACTGTCAATTTAGGTGTCGATTTGTTTCTGTCATTTATGGGAAATTTTTATTACCTGTTGCCTTCTAGCGATGTAAGGCTTATATTGGTTGTTCCCGACCAGCCAAGGTATGTAATTTTGCAACTACCATCATTTTAAACGAACTACTTTAACGATCTGTGGACATTACCTTCCCCATCGGCTTCGATGGAAGGAATAGGGAATTGCGACATGGCCATGCTCTTATATTTAGCTGAGGTTGCGTATAAAATTGTCTCGCATACTTCAACCAACCTTGATCCAACTCTTTCACAGGAGTTAAATCCAGCTCTCGAGCCTATTCGGGATAAAGATTCTTTTTCCACTCAAGATCCTTTAAAGTTTGTCTTTCCCTTAGACAAGGTGATTATCAAGACAATGAATGGTCCTGATAGAACTTGGGATGATAGACATCATAGATCTTAATTTCTTCCCGAGTTAAGGAGAATAGAGGCGGGATAATTCGTTTTGACCATGAATGGAGATAAGCCTTGTTCTATCAATCCTATGACTACACATGGAGTTTACGTCGAGGGTAACATGGAAATAATTACTACAATGATTCCAATAGATATCTCCAAAACCCCCACCGTTGTGGAGAATGTTTTCATCATAGTGGAATGCTCCCCCAAAGAGATTCAAACTTACACTAAATTATTCAAAGAATTCCATGAAATTTTTTCCCAATCTTACGAGAAAACGACATGCATTGATCCATGAATTTTCGAGCATGAAATTACGAATTATCCTGATGCCAAACCGATTTGATAGAAGGTTCATCCAGTCAATCCTCGAAAATTGGTAACAATTAAGGTAGAAGTAGAGAAACCTCTCAAAGTCAGTTTTATCTACCCTATACAGTTGGCGAAATGGATGTCAAACCCAGTTCTGGTTAATAAGAAACAGGGCACAATTCGCATATGTATGGACTTCCATGAATTGAATAAGGCCTATCCAAAAGTTAATTTACCTACCCCATTTATCAATCAGATTGTCGATGAATGCGCTGGTTGTGAGGTCTTTTCATTCATGTATGGTTTCTCGAGATACAATCAGATTCAAATCAAACCCAAGGACCAACATAAAATGGATTTTATTTGTCCTTGGGGGACATTCACATATCGTAAGATGCCTTTTGGCTTGAAGAATGATGGAGATTCCTTCCAGCGGGCCATGTCATTTTATTTTCATTACCTTAGACACACAGTCAAGGCTTACCTTGATGATATAGCATCACACTCTCACAAGAGATCTGATCATCTTGCCCATTTTTGACTAATCTTTGAGTGATGTTGCTACTATAGGATTCACTTGAATCCTAACAAGTGCATTTTCTTCGTGATGACATGTCGTCTCTTAGATTTTATTGTATCAACAACAGGGATCATGGTTGATCATGGAAAAATCCAAAAAGTCATTGGTCTTTGCCAAACTTATTTCGAAACTTCTAGTCGAATCTAGTGATATCATCCTCTAAGAATCACCTATTAAGGGATATATTTTTCTAATTGCATATTCAAACCCCTGGCATGGATATATACTTGTGTATCTCTAGACTTGGAAGCGCACCACTTCTGCTTCCCATGACGAGCGTCGCTGAATTCAACATCAGGCGTGAAACTATCTTATACTCGATGATAGTTTGTATCGTCGAGGTGTAGATTGCATTCTTTAGCGATGCCTTATCCATGAAGAAGCAGAGCTCGTTTTGAACGATAGTCACACTGGATCATGTGGAGGTCATTTTTCTGGGTTGGCAACAACCCAAAATATTCTGCGTGATGGTTACTTCTGGCCCTCATTAATCAAGGATTGTGTGGAGGCAGTCAAGAAGTGCCACCCATGCCATACCTTCTCTCGGAATATGCAAGCACATCCTAATCCTATGTTTACTATCATTTCTATTGGTACTTTCACCAAGTGGGGGATTGAATTTACTACATGTCACCTGGCTTCGACCAGGGGGCATTGTTACATCATCGTAGTAGTATACTACTTCAGCAAGTGGGTCAAAGATATGAAAACATTCAACAATGATGGTGAAACAATGACTCTTTTCATCTTTAATCAGATATTAGCAAGGTTCAGTATCTCGAAGGAGATTTTCACTGACCATGGTAGTCACTTCCAAAAACAAATGATGACCGAATTAACAACAAATCTTGGGTTAAAAATGAGCATTCATTTCCTTATTACCCACAAGCGAATGGTCAGGTTGAAGCTGCGAATAAGTCTCTCAAGACTATTCTTCAGTGAACGATCAATATGCCAAGTAAAATTGGCATTTGATGTTATATTCAACGTTGTGGGCCTACCAAACATCTGTAAAGACTTCCACTAGTTTTTCACCTTTTCAACTAGTATACGGGCTGGAAGCAATCTTACCTATTGAGTGTCATATTCCTTTTTTAAAGTTTGCAGTGGAATTATTGTCAGACACTTCACTGCTTGAGGAACACCTTCTATATCTCGAGCATCTTGATGAGTAGCGTCGTGATGCAGCCTTAGCTAATGAGGCTAATAAGCAATGCGTCAAGTGTCAATATGATCGGTTCGTTCATCCTTGTATTTTCTCCGAAGGCGATCTTGTCCTGGTCTATGATCAAGACAAATATCCTCTACGGGTAGGCAAGTTCAAACCCATGTGGTTCATACCATTCATTGTGAAAGAGGTCTTGAAGAAGTGCTCTTACTAACTGGTTGATTTTGAGGGAAATTCCTTGGTGGAGCCTAGAAATGGACTCTACCTCAAGAACTACTACTCTTAGGTTGGTCACCTTGGTGACTTCGTGTATATATGTATAGTTTCTTATACATTTTTGTCCGTTTTGTTTTGTGGACGTGTAGTTATTTATGTCTTCTTTTTCACTGTGGCAGATTTAATCATATTACATATACTCTAGATAATCAGATTTTAGATTGGCATGTTGCACACACATAAAAAGAAAAGAACACACATACACATGTACATACATTTGTAAAAATGTCATCCGTAAGACAGAAAAGATGTAAATATATATATTTCTCTCCAAAAAGTAGTGTCATGAGTACATAGGTGGGCGTGAACGCCTCAAAAGTGTTAAGTATACATCGTTGGGCTTATGCCCTCAAAAAATACATATACAAAGAGTGACATCAACACATCAATGCTCTATGCTCTCTAAGCACGAGGCCTATTGGCCCTGCCATAGTGTACAACAACGTTGGCCAAACATTGGAATAGTTGGGCCCAAGTCCATGACACCCATACTACATGAGGCTACATAGAAGGGGGGAGATCCTCAATCTCCACCATTGGTACAATACGAGTGAGTGTAGTGAGGTTTCACTCCACTCATCAAAGAACTCTCTTAGCCTCTCTGGATGGGGTCTCTTTGCAGCTATTGGTCCTTCTGTTGTTTTTGGTCCTGCCTCGGGTCAAGGACGTTGCTGAGTCCTAGCGAAATCCATTGGTCGCACAGGCCCCACATATGTTACACAAGTCAATACTCTATACACACATAAAAAGGATATATATGAAAATAAAAAAATTAAATAAACTTTAAAAAGTATGTTACCTATCTTGCCTTGCTGCTTGTTGGGAGGCACTGGCATGTCAGGGTCTTTAGAGAAGTTGATCCCGACATATGGGTAATCCTTGATCATCGAGATATTTCATGCCCACCAGTCAAAGAATGTGTCATTGAAGGCCTCTATGGTCCTCCGTCCACCCTGTCGTGGCAACAATGTTGCCCACCTGGTCACTACTAGGAAGGAGGATACATGCCCCTATACCATCTCTCTAGGGCTGAGACTGGGCACCCTCTTGAAGAAGGAGAACAAAATGGTACCAAACCAAAATTTATTTTTGGTACACTGCCGACACTATGTAAGTTGTCTCTTCATGCACACCAACATTGTCGTACTCCAATAAAAAATGTTTTCCCCCAAACATTGAATGGCACAATTCATGTGTGCCCGAGAGGCCTGATGTAGAGCCACAGATCCAGTAATCTTCCTGATCAAGAGTAATATCATGTGCATATGTGCAAAGATAGAATGGTGATCTTATGAATCGCCACCCGAGAACCTACCTTCTTAGTTCCAGCCTCACAATACATCTAAATATAATCCTCTATGTTGAAAGGGCCATGGGGAAATTCCTCAAGTTGACTGGTTCCCCTCTCCTTGAGAGGTCAGTCAAGAAGTAGATATCCTTGGTGGTGAGGGATAATGATTGACCCTCTAGCATAAAGTCCTTTGCATCCGGGTGCCAATACTCCATAAGAGAATTGAGAATCCTAGGTTGTGCCCTCATGAATGGACATTTGAAAAACTTCCATAGTCCACAATGTTTTAGTGCAGCGATGGCTATAGGGTCATCTTCGACCAAAATATCAATGTCCTCATGCTCCCTCTCCCTCCAGTGAATATACATCATGTTTCATGGAAAAGTGGAGGAAGTTAGTACTTGCATCTTGATTTTTTCAAAGTGTTTCAAGGTGTATGCGGGTTATATCCTACACAGTTGCGTATGTATGTGGGATGGTGGTTTCCTGTCCAAGTACATACGCGAGATGGCCTTAGAAAACCCGCGTACATGCATGGTTGCTCCTTTTAGGAGAGTGTTCCCCCTTAAAACCTAAAACTAATGCATAAAAATGATTTGAAATGCAAGAGGGAGGAATTTGTACTTACTTGGTCCAAGTAGAATGTCGTTTCATCCACTGAAGCTCCGAGAATCAACTCTTTTAGCGAAGGGGGTTTTTCACCTTTTGGTTGATTTTCAAATTCCAATGGTCAAAATGAGTTGTTAACCTCTATTTATAGAATGTTTTGGCCCTTTTGACCCCCTTATGACCCCCTTTGTCATTCTTTTTGGCTTGGTGATCACTTGATTCTGTTTCTTGGTTTCTTTTTGGACGTTTCAGTACTCTTTTCCTTTTGGTTTGGTAATTTTTTTGGGATGGGTCACTTTTTGGTATCCCTTGGTAAAAGTCATTTTTTCAACTTTTTGCATATAAGTTAGAATTCCATTTCCACTTTCTACATATCGTTGTCTTTTCCACTTTATCAAAGGATTGACCCCATCGAAGTGCGACACAGAACCTTCATTTTTTCTCTATAAGTGTCGTAATTAGGTGGTATAGTCTACCTTTACATGGATGCCCTAGGTAGATCCTTGCCACATTTTTGCATCCATGCTATCAGTTATGAATATAGGCTTGGGATTCCTTGTTAGTCCTATCATGATTATGAGTTAAAGCCTCATTCTTTTGATGCACCATCATTCTTGGCCTTACCCTCGAGACTCCCTAATGAGCACGCTTTGTTGTCTTTCAAGCTCACTTTGAAATTTGAAAGCAACATCCAATGAGACTACATTTATTCTTTTGGATCTCATCTAGATTAACTAAGAAAAGTATCCCCCTGGAGTCTTCTTTAAGCCCTTTTCAGAATCTCTAAAAAGGAAAATATTTTCAAGCAATCTTGTTTTCCTTCACGCTTGCCAAACTCAAATTTGAAGGCACATATGTCCGGTGGTAGTTTACCCCTTTTCCGGTTCAGATGGCTAATTTCACGAATAAAGGTATTCTCTAGGAACTTCGGTTCTTTATAACAGTATTCTCTAGGAACATTCTCCTTGGTTTTGGTTTATCACTTTTTTTGGGCCTTGGAGATTACTTATGAAAAAGGAACCACACTAGAGTCCATAGTTAAGCTCTTTTAGACTCCCTAAAATTGAAAAGATCATCGAGTGACCTTGTTCCTTCACACTCGTTAAATTGGTCCAAAAGAACATCTAATGACATGAATTTAAATCTTTTTCTACCCTGTAGATTATAGAAGAAAAAGGTATGCCTCGAGAGATTCACCTCGCTAGGAGAGTTCTCCTCAGTTACTTTTATACTTTTTCAGGCTAAGGAGACTAAACTTAGAAAAACGTTGTGAGTCCATAGTTAATATCTTTTCAGACTCCTTAAAATTGAAAATATTTTCAAGTGATATTGTCTGTTTCACACTCATTAAAATGGTTTTGAATAGATGTCTTTTCGGTGCAAGTTTACCCCTTTTTTGAACCGACTAGACTATCTCCAAAAAAGGCACTCCCTGGAGTCTTTTTTATGTTTTTTCAGACTCTCTAAACGTGAAAAAACTAACGAGCTTACCTTCTTTGTGCTCATAAAAATTACATAGAATGGGTCTCATTGTGTCTTTCTTAATCGCATTTCCAAGTCTCAACTTTGCGTATTTGGCCTAATGTTGGCTCCATGTTGCTCTCAACTGAACCTTTGAAGCATTTCTTATACGCAAGCCTTGTAACATGTCTTGCTTCTGTGAGATGACACCTTGACCCATGGAGGAATTTTCCCCGAGTGTCCTTTTCCTGCACATGTCTCTTTGCTCTGAGCATTAGTATGTTCCATGCGCTTGGAACTAGTATGCTTTCTTGCGACACTAATTCCTCCTTTGTAACGTAGAATTCTTTTATTATTTTTCAAGCTCTTAAAAAATTGAAAAAGACAAAAAAATAGAATATTCCAAAAAGAGGGGATGGGAATTTTTTTTTTTTCGACATCAAAGAGAGTCACCCTTGGACAAACCACATCATTTTGTTTGTTCGTCAAGCATTGGGATCTAGTATGACCTTAGGAAGTTGTTCTCACTACATAGATTTGTGTCCTCCTCCATTTGGATACTCTTCCAAACACATGGAGAGTTTACATTGCCTCCTGCATCACAAACTTATGTCAATGTCATGTTTCTTGAGTCTGGTCATATTTCATGATTTTGTCCAAGGGAATTTTTACCCAGCCTGAGTTGTCCTTTCTATAGTTTGTCTTTTGACTTCCATGAGTCGGCCATCTCGAGAGTCCAGTTGAGTCCAGATTCGAAATCGACGAAGTTCTCTTCCTAATCATTGAGATCCTCGTGTATTTTCATGATGAGTCATTGAAGACCTCAAGGTAGTGAGTTATACACTCCCATTGTACTCCTACCTGATTTTTGAATATCTTGAAGTTATTGCTCGAGCTTTGAAGGCCTCATCTCTAACCACAAGTGTTATTATCTTCTTAAAGATACATACTATGCTTGTATATCTTCAATTGATTTTGAGATGTAGATCCGGTGTGTATTTCTTGCGGATACACTTTATAAAGTTATATGAAATGGATCTGCAGTGTATTTGATTGGTATCCATGATTTAATTCATTCCGAGCATGGATATGCCCACCTAGGAGAGACAATTTTTGTTTTGAAGATGGCACCTACCGAACTCTATTCTCGAGCTCACTCGATTTTGTACATTGGTGAACATATTGTAATGTATTTATGTCATCAATTTCTCTTCTGACCTCACACATTAGGGGGAATCTATTATAGCCCTAAAATTCCCTATTCATCCATATATGGCCTTGGCCCACTTACTTGCATCATTTTCCAAATCATTGCTGAGAATTTCTTCTTAAAAAACAATTTTTTAGATCATGTACGCGCCCTATACCACTACATCCTATGTACATACTGTTGATGCATGCTATATATCCCATGTACATATTCTTGTTGCACACTAAAAAGCACGCGTAAGCTTGTAAAAGTTGCAAAAATTAAAAGTTGTAAGGAATTTGGTGAAATTCACGGGCTATTGGAGGTTTCCCAACCAATTCACTTGCTATATCCCATCGCCCAACTAAATAACCATCCTTTTGTCATATAAAAGGAGGTGTTGTGGTCTCATTTCACATACAAGCATAAGAATAGTGAAACTCTACCCAATTTCACTCCCCTCCTTGCCCAAGCATTTTCAAGATTTTTTGAGTAACTTCCTCAGTATTCCCTCATTCAACCCC
>JZKD02S2008585.1:18223-47930 GCA_000966675.3 Picea glauca | reverse complement strand
TTTGTTTTCATCAGATTTAGAACTCAGAACTCATGGTTTCACAGACCAAGAACATTAGATCAAGAATATATAACCAGAATTATTATGCAATAGGGAGAAGTGAGAGGATTTAATGGAAAAATGATAGGGAATTTGGGAATAAATCATGAAAAATGTTAAGTATGAGGGGATTTATCTCTGTATGTATAATCACTCAACCAAAATTTGCTCTTTACTCCAAGGAGAACAATTTATGAAAAACATAAGCGGGAGATAACTAATTTCTTTAAAAGACAACAACAAAGGTAGATAGCAAATTCAAGTGCTTTCAGGGGGACATCATAAGAGTTGTGTAAGATTGATTAATACTGACTAACGATATCCTGTAGGAGTGTCACTATGGTAGAACTGATCCAACATCTTATTCTTCGACCAGAATCAACTAAAAGGCGAAAAAGAAATAAAAATCATGAAAAAATTAAGATTACAAAATTTAAAACAACGGAGATAAAATGACAGAAATGTAAAAGCAAAAGGAAATTGCTAAAAAGAGAAAGCAGAAATCAAACTCCTGTAAGTAGAAAAGAAAATAGCGAAAAACTGAATGCAGGGCTAGACTACTAGTATACATAATATCCAAACAATGTTAGAACTTTTCATGTTGGTCCCATGTAATGTTTCAAGTGAGAACCGTTAGTGTTGTAGGAAAACAAATTCTCCTGTAAATCCTTTAGAATGTAAGAATTAGTACCCAGGGCGAAATCAATTTTGAAAGGGCCCAGAAATAACACTTGGAACTCTGAGAAAATTATCAGCCCTTTAACGTATACAATTAGATCATCAAGATAGATATGAAAACTGATCAATTCATCAAGAGTTATTTGTATAGGTCTTTTGAAAGTGGTACTTGCATTAGAAAGTATGCATTGATAATTCATGGTACCCCAATCAGTGATAAAGGTGGTTTTGTAAGAATTTGTCCCTTTTACCTCGATTTGATTGTAACTAAAAAGGACATTAAGTAAGGAAATCATATGTGACCCTGCGGCCTTCTGCAAAATCATTTCTATGTTAGGGAGTGTAGAATAACCTTTCATAATAGCTCGCTTAATTGCGTGAAAATCAACACAAAAACTTATATGTTGAGTGGATTTTCGGACAGGGACCAAATTTGAAACCCATTTAGAACACTTGACTCGAAGGATGATACCAACCTTCAAGATTTTTCCCAATCCTTTTCGAATAATTGCTTCTGGTGCAAGGTTGATAGGTCTTTGTTTTTTCGTAACTGGTTGTATGCCTTCCTTGATGAGGATGGCATGATGTATAAGACCATGATTAAAACCATGAATATCCTCATAAGACCAAGCAAAAACATCTTGAAATTCACCAATTAGCTTGGAAAACTTCCTTTCCTCTTCATCAGAACATTGGGCACCTATTTTAACATTCTTTGAATCCTCGGGTGTCCCAATGTTCAAGGAGATGGTTTCACCCACCTTCCTTACTGAATCCTCTTTTTTTTGTTTCTCTTTATTTCCTACATCACTCAATGAAAACGAACTCTCAAGAGGATTCAAGCCCTTAGGAATCTTGTCATCTTCTATGGATATAATTTCCTTGGGATTGAGAGGTTCATTTTGAATGAAAGCATAAATGTTCTCATCATTAGGGAAAACCTGTCGAGATTATATATTTTTAGGGATATGCGGATGATATAGAGATTGAAAAGTACAATCGGGTCTATGAGGAAAAAGTTGTCAATTAGGAGAAGCTACAAAGAGAACTAACTGATCAGCTATTGAGTTCAATTTCTTCTTAACATGAGTGATGTTGAAAGATAATAGGTTCGACATAAGCGCCCAAACAGTTTGGGTGTATCATTTCATCAACTTGTTGCTAGGAGAGTATATCTTATGTACAAAGTTCACAACAAGCTCAAAATACCCAAAAACTAAGAGGTGACCACAACCAAGGTTATAGGTGTTTTCAATGCCTAATAACAAAGCTTTGAATTCAGTGACATTGTTCATGCAAGCAAACTCTGACCTATAAGAAAAGTTATGAAGTTTTAATACATGAGAAATCAAGACAATGTCAACTCCATTTCCTACTTTTGAGCATGAGCCATCAAAATGCATGTGCCACATACCATCATCCAAATTGATTCGTTCCAAGGGAATGATATCCTCCTCAGAAAATATGGAATACACTCCTAGGTCCTCTTCGATATAGTTTACATTAGGCTGTGGGACACTCTCCATGTAAGGTGAAATCCTTCCCTCTCTAAGGGCTATAATGTTTTTACCATTCCGGGGAATGGATAAATGTGTCCCGTCGAGCGAGAGGTATCCACCTGTTAAGGTTTGCCAATATCTTCCCAAGATGATTGAGTAATTTATTACTAGCATATCAATTACCTGAATACTAAGGGTTTTACTTATTTCAGGGTGTACGCACAAAAATAAGGTCACATCCTAATCTGTCACTCTTCCTTACCTCACATGTTGCTTCCTCATGGTGTTCCTCACAAAATTTACACCAACTTCGAGGCAAGATAGCTTTAGGATGAAAATTATTTTCGGTTGGGTTTCTAAAGGGAGGTGCAGAAGAGGATGAAGCTCTAGGGGTGAGAGGGAAGACGGTCCCCTTTCGCTCATACGTTATCATACAATTGTTCATATCTTGTACTATCATTAAGAGGGTGGGTGTGTCTGTCTGTTTAACCAATTCTCCCTGAGGAAGACCTATTCTTTCAAGTTGTTCTTCATACTCTAAACAAGTATGCAGAGAAAAACCAAGATTATCAATGGATTTTTCCTCAAGCCTATGATGGTAGGGGGAAGGTAATGCATTGTAGTAATGCATGAAAGCATATTGGTTCTGAGGTAGAATGATTTCAGGGATCCGATTGCATAACTTAGTGAAACGCGAGTTAAAGGACTTGATGGTCTCACCATCCTTATAGGTGATGCTATTGTATTCCCGTCACTTTTTGGTTGGGATTTTGGATTTCCCATAAGTGGATCTGAAGCAATATATTAAATCCTTCCAAGTAGACATAATCTTAGGAGGAAGGTCAAATAAATCGGCCACAACCTTTCCTTCCAAGGAGTTGATGAATAAGCGCATGCAAGTATCATTGTCATTGGCCCCTATGTTGTGACAAGCATTAGAAAATTCCACCAGGTGCTTGTTTGTAGTGACAGTGTTATTTCCCAAAAACCTAGGAAGATGTTCTTTGAATTTAGGAAGTGGATGAGTAGCAGGTGCTAGTTTAAGAGGAGAGGACACATGCCATTGTGTGGTTGTGGTATCTTCTTCAAACTGGAAAATCCCATACTTTTTATTGACTTTAGTGTGATTTGTGGTAGATTGGACAGGGATATGGTGGCTATATAATCTACCAATCTCTGACGAAGATGAATACTGATATGAGGAAATACTTCCAGCGCCACCAAATCCACCACTAGATGCCATCTTGTGGATTATAGGTGAGGGAAACAAAAATGAACTTGATGAATCAGACAAATTTCTCCTTAGAGCACTTTGTTGGGCATACAACACAACGTTTCTTCCTATTTCAGCAATAGGATTAATTTCGGGTGATAAGCCTATTCTTATTTTGGAGACACGAGAGTCTAAGGACATCAAATAAGGGACAAAACTAAAGGAACAAGAAGGTTACTGTCAATTTCTAGGTTTTCTTCATCTAGCTTCCCAATGTTATTGGGAATTAATATTTCGCTCAATTGCTGCCTATGAAAGATTAAGCTCAACACGGGTATTGGCAGTGTCTAAAATGGTGTTAAACAAATTCAAAGCAATGTTGGCCTGATATTGAAGATTGGGTTCAATATTGGGCTGCCTTGTAACAGGAACAATCATTAAGAAATAAAACAATCAAAGAATCAATATTAGAAAAAATAGATGTATCGATGCTAATCAAGCATAAAAATTAACTAGAGAGATATTGAAGATATCCCCAATATGGTCGCCAAATAAATGTTGGAAAAGATATGAAATCATCTTACTCAAGCATTTTCAGATTATGCTTGGCTAAAGAAAAATAGAATGGAATATCACCCTATGCTTATAGCCATCAAAATTAATATCCTAACTCACAAGTATTGATTACGAGTTCTTAGGCTAGTCTTTTTTATAAATAAAAGCTCGCTGGAAAATTCATTATTTATATGATTTTATGAACATAACAATTGTTGAAATAAATATAGATACAGAAGTAAAGACACCAAGTTGATAATCAGGACAGATGAGACATAAAGAAATCCTTTATTTCATTCCAATTCATCAAAGAGTCATTTTCTTTAAAAAATTTCGTGAAGAAGTTTTGGACCAAAGTCAAACTTAGACGTCCCCGATGAAACATACAAAAGGACCTCTGAAAAAAACCAAAAATTGAACTCTGAAAGATGGATCAACTTGCCACAGATTGCTTCCCACTTGACTCTGAACAATAGCCTTTGTCAGTCATGAAAACTAATTCACAAATAAAATATCAAAGATAGATTAACACCTCTGAAAAACAAGTGTCTGAATGATGTAATTCAGCCCCGAATGTTGTTATTTACAATATGACCATGATATCATAAAAAAGAATTAGGCCTATGATCAATTAAGGAATGAATGAAAATTGAACTATCTCAACACAAACTCAAAGAGAAAACCTTAGTATGCTTCTTCTTCTATTCTCCCTTTGTTCCTCCCTTTCCTTTTTCTTTTAATCAAATTAGAATTGGTTGAATTATTTGAACTACTTCATTAGTTAATTTAACTAAAACTCAACCAACTTTGTAGTAAGGGGGAAAAGTAATAAATCATAATAAGGGTTTTAAATAAATAATAACTAGTAGGTGGGACCCTTTGTGACTCTCTTTTAGCTCTTAACAATCATAACATAACTTAGTCAATTAAACAAAACATCCCTCCTTGTGACTCCCATCATCACATTTATGTTTGACAATTTATCTCATTGATATTTGAAATTATTTTAAAAAATACAGTACTCATATATCCGAAAAAAATATGTTGTCCAAAACTTTTGAAGTCAACTGTCATAAAAAATAAATAAAATTAAAACTCAAAAACCATATTTTCCACTTTGAGATGCAATCTTTCCCTTGTTGCTGCTGTCACCCCTTGATCTCTCTGAATATGCCCTTGGTTGTGTTGAGCCTTTAAGCCTAATCTTGTTGATCACATGAGAATAATTGTCCCTCGAATGCATCCAAGAGGACACAGATTTATCAGAGCCATTGGAGGGTGAGGAAGGGGTAGCAATGGATTTTCCTTTGTCAGGGGCATGGTGTGCCTCAATTTTCAACCTTTTTCTAGCATGGGAGGACTATACTGGTGAGTGTAAAGGTGCATCTTGGACAATCTTATTGATAGGAGGGGGGGCAGGTAAAGACAAATTGGACCAGCCACGATGTTGGGAGACTGTCGGGTGGACAATCTCTTGCCATCCATCATTTTCGGGAACCTCGAGTTTAAACGAGACATGAGGGGCTACGAGAATACCAGGGGATTGTGGAGCTTGTAGGGGAGGCCTTTCAGGCCTAGGTTGTACCACTCCTTGCCCAATCCAATTGAAAAACCCAGCCTGAAATAGCTCGCCTAACTCTTGTGAGTCAACATCAAACTGAATGGAGAGTCTAGGCCTTCTAGGGCCCCTGTTACAATTACCTCTTCCTCGGTCACCTCTGCCATGGCTACCTCGGCTGAAAAATCTCATTCCTGCATGCATGATTGATTAGAAAATATTTCCTTTTGTTAGCACCGAAAGTCACCTCTGGATTACGGTAGAGGTAAGCCCGATACGCATCAGAGTTTTATGTCACGGGTTGGTTATAAAAAAGTTCAAATGGGCGCAGTCTCAATAAAATATTGTCTTAACTCAGAAAACTGGACTGGTATGGACAAGCAAGTGAGGTCTTAGTTTAAATTCAGTCAGTAGGTTGTAGTAAAGGTGAGTAAGAGGAAGACTTTGGTGAGAAAATGTAAAGTTATGCTACGGACATCAAGTCTTCGAGCAACCGAGGAGGAAAAATTTAAACACAAGATCTTCTTGAAATTCAAGTCTCAAAGAAACTAAAAGGAATTACAACAACACTATAATCAAACATTCATCATAATACAGTCACAATAATTCATGAAGTTGATTGTCATTAAACAAGAAATCTCAGATTACAAGGGCATAACTAGAGAACCAAAAGCTTGATTTAAAACTTTACAATATGGGAGCTTTGCTCTACCATCGACCCTAACAAAATATAAAAACTGAGTATTTATACTCAAAACAAATTGCTCCCTTCAGAAGCACACTCTGGTCATTGCATTCAAGTCTTTGCATCTGCCTCTTCTTCTGTCATATTGCACCTGCATTCTTATGTTAGATGCAATATTGAATCGGTATGGGCTTCACAAGAAAATCCATGACAGGGAACTTTCGAATGACAGTCTTCCCTTCACGACAATATTTTCCATTCTTTCCATTTATGTGGTGAAATGAGGTTTCAACCACCTTCTTCATTCTCATTAACAACATTTATTGGGATTAGTACGAGGCCTGACACCCATGAATTTTCCTAGCGAACTCATAATTCCTTTGAGTCAATTCTGGTGCCTCGAGGTCACACGAATCTTTCTCTGTGACCAACTCAGGTGCTTTGATTCTTTGCACAGCTCCTTTCTCCTTTCCTAACATGACCATGGGCCATGACCTCGTGCTTATCTCATATGAAAAACTCGAGATTTCACATTTAGGGAGTTTTCACTCCCCCCTCTTTCAAATATCCCGATGCTCAAAATCGTAAAACAACCCATATGGATCAAGGATTGGATTTGCCTTGAAAATGATGACCAGGATCAGTTGCTCGAACAACCTCAACTACCAGGCACTCGACAGACACTTTCCATTTCTTTACGGATCTTCTTCTGTATGACCATGGGCTATGATCATGGGCCCAACTTTCAAGCGCATTGCGATTTTGTGTTTCGTGAATTCACGATATGCTCCATGCTCAAACCTTTGAGTCTCGAAATCATGATTAGTCGGATCCTGCGCCATGTGTCTTTCTAAAATGGATGCCCCAGATCATATCGTGGTTTCACATTTAACAATTTTGCATGACTCTGGCCTTTTATTGTTTCTTCCTCACATCTTTGCACATGGTCCTTTGGGAAACTTCGACATGTGTATCAAACTTCACAGCCTTCTACTTGTGTTGAGAACTGCACTATCATCAGGGTGCGACATTGTACCCAGTCTGCAATGTTGTTTTTGTGTGTCCCCCACCATCTTGTTGGTATGGATTTCAAGGCCTCATCCATTGCCAATAATATTTGTTGTATTGGTACACTTTCTTCAAAGTCTGAGAAGAAGGTTTCTAAAGGATTCAGACCATCAAAGGTGGGTAAGTTGCTTACTGTTGTGACAATCCAACAGACTTCTCTAGTTAATCTAGTACATCTTCTTGTAGATACTTCATACATCTTATTCTACCAATTCTTCGATGCTTCTTCTAAGGCTAAAGAGCATACATTGTCATTTCACCATCTTAGGTTTCCATCGGTCGTGGGATTAATGCAATCCTATTGTCTGGCAGTTAATTTCTATATGTTTTCCAGTTCTTATGCACGGTCTTTTTCTCTAATGGGATCTATGTATGGATGACCTTCATCTGGATCTAAAGGTGCAATGACCCTAAGACCATCTCTTTCAAAATTCATACGTCTTTTCTTTAAATCAACCACAGTGGAATTATTGAAGGCCCAATCAATTCCTAACAACGCAGGATAAGCATGGATGATTTTAGGGGCTAAAATTTCTCTCATGGGATAATTTTCCATGGTTTTTCCAAAAAAGATATTCGCTATTTTAAAAGTGATTCGCCCAAATTCTATAGCGTAAAATTATTTTACCTTAAAAATAGCCAAAATTTTATAAAAACTATATAAAATCCTTAGAAATTTGAATATTTTTACAAAAATATCGCCAAACATTTATAATTGGCATATGAAGGATTAGTAAGATTCACCAAGGCTTCTACATTTTAAAATAAATTTCCATCCTTAAAATCATCCCTAAGGATAAGGGCAGTTGTCGTCAACTATCTTAATTACCTCAAAATCTGCAAACGTTCTTACTCCATCGATGTCCACAGGGACATGTTCTAATCTACCAAAAGGGCTTATAGCTTGTTGATTAGCCATCCTAAGCCTGATAGGAGAATATATAAACTTCGGTTTTAACATCAGTGCCCAGGTTTGCTTCGTCATGACATTGACCTCTGACCCTAAGTCAAGGACTACATAATCTATCTCATACTCTCCTATTTGAGAATTCAAATGTAATTCCTTATTTTTCCTTCTCTTCTTACCAGTTTGGTGTACTGCCCTATTCAGTAATGGGTCTATCTTTCCTAGCTCATATTGTCTAATTAAATTTTGTAACTCTTGTACAATGCTTTCATTCTGCATCAACTTAATACAAGTAAATAAAAATTCCATGAGCTTGCTTACCTCTTTTCCTTCTTTTTGTGAAGCAAATTGATCAAATGCTAGAGGCATTCCATATTCTTTCACTTCTGGTATTGTCTTTGATGAAGAGCCTTGGTCTCCTCTGAATTCTTTTCTTGCCTCCTCAAAAAATTGTCTTTCTTTCTTTGCATCAAACATTTTGTCTTCTCTGTAGCTTTCCGGATTCCTGAATCTTCTGTATTCTTCCCTTGAGTCAGTCTATCTTCTCCTGTAACAAAACCTCCTCTGGTTATAATGGTGACTCTAGTGTCTTATCCTCAAGGCTCAGCATATATCATTTGCACTTGCAGTTTTTTCTAAGGTCCTCGTCTCTCCTAAATCTTATCTAGCATCACAGGAATATCTTCTATAACATGTTAAAACGAGCTACAGTAGCTTCAATTGGTACAAGGGTTCTGAAAATCCCTTGCAAGGTGTCCTGGTTGTGTGCAGTTATAAAATATGCTCTGTCCTCTGCCTCAACCCATTCCTCCTCCTCGTCCTCTTCCTCTAAATCCACCACGAGGATTGAATTTTCCTCTCCCATGAGAGTTATATTGCGTAGTGTTCCCTTATTGTTGTACTTCGCTTTGAATCTGGTATATGTCTCTTGACCTTTCATGCATGAGATAGTAAGCCCTACAATCGATATCATCATGTCCTATGGACTTACAGAATGTACACTAAAAATTTGTAGGTGTCTGAACATACTTTTTCATGTAGTACCACTCACTGGGGCGATGCCTATTTCTGCATACCTCGCACCAAGGTAAGGTGACTTTCTTCAAAAGGCTCAGAGCTCCAAAAGCCAAGTATTCATTGAATAGGGGACAATGTTCCTTTTCATGGCCTTCTGATTTACATCTGATAGACCATATGTCTTCTCTTTTATCTTTTCCCTTTTCTTTCTTCATATCTTCGACCTGTAGAGACAAACTAGTCAGTTGACTCAAGATCTGACTCATACCTGAGATGGATTCTTCCATAGGGGTTGATTCTAATTCCATGGCGATCTCTAGTGCCTCAGACTACAAAGAAATATTATTTTGCATCATAGGGGATCTGATGTGTGGTAAGAGGTAAGCAATGAACTATTCTTTTTTATATTCATCTTGGATCTTAAAAGTCAATCGACTTGTTAAGGTTTTGAATCTCTGATCGAATTCCCAAATGAGTTCGACCACCTTCTTCTTGATCTCCTTCAGTTCTGTAATACACTGCAAATTCAACTTAGGTTTCTTGAACTCTGCAATCATTGCATTCTTAATCTGATTCAGTGGCTTAGGCTGTGAATGTCCTTGAACAAGCTTCATGTACCAACTCAGTGCGCAATCCCTCAGAGTGGTACCAAACTAGGTTCTTTTGACAGCTTCGTTAGTGACATTTGTAATATTCCATATGGCTTCACATAGGAACCAGTGTTGAGTAGGATATTTATATCCATCTCCCCCAAAGATAGGAAGCTCCATCTCATCTGCCATAGATCTTCCTAGGGTTCCTGACTGAATATGTGGTGGACTACTCTTGACAGTTCTCTAAACACTCTGGTGACTGGGATTACTTTGGTTGCTTAATACTACTGACTCAATAGGAGGGATAACAGTACTTACTTTGATGATTGGTGTAGTTTTTGAGGTTTCATGTTCTCCCCAATGAAGCTCTTCAAATTTTCCTTCCTCTGCCCTAGCGGGTTCTGAATGTTCTTCGTCTTTTAGTTCTGCCTCTTCTCCACTGTAGAAACCCTCCTCCCTGTAGTTATGCTTAAATATGTTTCCAAGGTGAACTTCTCAGAACACTCTCACACTGTGTGTATGTCCATCTTCAGTGTCATTGTCGTTGTTCGAACTCTTGAACATTAGCCTTTCTAGATATGACCAATCTATTTTATCTTCAAGATGTTCTTTTCATGCAATAGAATCTTGAGTCTCAACTTCAGGAATTGTAAAAATTTTCCTTTGGGTCCCTTGAAGAAGTATCTCTCAACTTGGTTGTATGATTCTATTCTGTCAACAACAAACTCTGTGATGTACCCTCCAATGGTGCTATCGAACCAATGATCTACTGCTCGTGATACAATGTTATCAACTCTTGGGACCTTCTTGATCAACTCCGACGTCCAAACCATAGGAGGTCTAGATCGGATCTCATACTGGGTATCTGCTAATCTAGCTAGCCACTCATATAGCTCCTGATGGATTACCCCAAATAAAATTTTGTGAGTATCAATGAAGATATATTTCTCGAACCAATTATTTTTACTAATATTAGGGTTCTTGTTATGGGCTTCAACAAAGTCCTTTTCTTGATCCTCTATCCACTTTTGAATCTCTGTCTTAGATGGGAACCACCTTGAGATTCCCTCAAGAAGATTCATGTCCCAACAACGGAACCATTTGTTGGCACAGGGGTAGACCCAGGGTTCACAGGGGTAGATGTAGTCTCATTCGAAGCAGTTATGAGGGGGTTGCAGGACAGAGATGTCTACAACCAAAAGGAATATCAAGTGGATCTAACACAAGAAAATCACAACATTTATATATCACTTATTAGCTTGGATCTACCCTACACATCTACTTATCAGATCTGGAACAGTAATGCAATTACAGTATATCAATGACAGAGACATAATACCAATCACACACAACACAAAATATACGTGGTTCACCCTCTCTCTAGGGCTACATCCACAGAACTGTGCTATAATATATTAAGGTAAAGCATACAGTTATTTTCTGCACTCTTAGCTAGTTGATCCTCTTTCTTCTCCTCTCTTTCTCTCCCCTTCCTATGCACCCAGCTGCAGGATCAATCTTCGCACCCAACTGAAGATATTACAATACTAGAAGGCTCTCACACTTAGCGCTTCTCTCTCACACAACAATAATCACTCTTAATCCTCAATACAACTATACTCAACAATATCGTACCACCCCAAACTAGGTCCTCATGACCTTTATTTATACATTACAATAGCTCACCGACATCCTTAGGCTAAAACCTAGGTGTCCCAAAACGCTAGATACAAAAACCCTAGGTCAATTTGACTGGTATTTTCAGGGATTTTTCCACTTTTTGAGTTGTCCATGATCCTTATTTCTTATTGATCTATCACCCTTGATCTCCTCATACAACGACTTACTTTGCCTCGTATTTTCTTCTCCTTTTCTCACTTCGACCCAGTAACAGTCACTGTGTCTTCCACAAAGTTCGCATTCTCCCTTTTCTTCCTTGATCTTCGCATAGTTCCATAACCAAAGGAAAACAATCATGCTTCACAGAGTATACCTGAAGGGTGCTTCCATCTTCAAGTTTCACTTACATAGGTTAGTTTCTGTTGTGTCAATTGGCATAATTATCCTTCCTACTAGATAATTGATTGCTTGATTTATCTTTAGGAAACTTTTAAGTGTGTGTTTTTTGTTCTATGCTAGTCAAGCCTTACCATGTCATTTTATCATTTCACAAAGTGGAATATCAAAAGCTCCACCAGACACGAAGGCTTCAAGGCCTATCGTCGATTACTTTGGAGCCACCTCCGCCACCATTAAGGTGAAGACTTGATCAAGAAGGGTTGTACGAAGAGACCCAACCATAGGAAACTGTGCCCGAGCCTGATCTATGAGGATACTTTTTAACTCTGGAGGAACCTACCATTTTTCACCTTGGGATAGAATCTCTCAAGCCAGATAACTCTCTGATTACTAACTTTTCAGCGCTAATCTTGATTCAGGTTGTTCCCCCTGAGGTGACATCTTCTGAGTGCCACATAGTCTTACGAGCAGCAATGGAAGCAAATGCTACTACTTTGTCTAAGAGTCCTCATACTCTCGTTATGACTACTACTGTAGGGGGCATCCTACCTCCTCTCCCACCTTCTCCAATCAGGAACATAGTGGTATCAACTCCCTCAACTTTAGAAAATGGTCCAATAACATTATCGTCTACGACCACTATTCTGTACTTAGAGCGCGTTTGTCCCTCCCTTCTCATACGAGATGCCTGAATTTGATACCAACTTAGTGCTTACTTATTCTATCTTACAGACCATGGGTCTAGGGACATGGAGCTCAAAATCTCTCATTCAAGGGTCATTCGAGGGCACTATGGTCCCTTTTAATGATATCCCTTACGGTGGGGGTCATATAACTCCTTCGTCCCCTTCGCTCAGTGGTGCTTTTCAATAGCCAATCAGGTCAAACACTTATTATAGCTTGTTTGCTGGAGGAATTTTAAGACCTTCATCTTATACAATGTCGGTGGGATCTATGTCGTTACATGTCGATGCATTTGGGAACAATGTTTTTTCTTTGGCTATTGTCTTGGCTGGGGGAAACCCTAGTTTTGGTCAAAAAAACCTGGTGCAAGGTACTATTCCTTCACAGGTAATGACAACTAGAGTTTTCTCTACATAGGGTCTTTGGAATCCTTGGCAGGGATTGATTCCCTCACAAGCAATGTCGGTCAGTGAAAACCCCTTCCATACTCAATGGAACCCCTGGAAAGGATATGTACCCATGTCCATCGGATCAGCTAGGGGCATCCCCTTCCATCATCCTTGGAACACTATAAAGGGAGAAATCCCCGCATAGGCTATGTCATCCAATTTTGGGAGTCAGTCGATGACACCCCAACAGACGCAATTACCTTACGTTGGTCAAGGCCATGGTTTCTACCAAAACCCTGGACAATAGTATAAATTTTTCTGGAAAAATGTTTCCATTCAAAATCTAGTACAGTCTTTTCCTGTAAATAATTCACAACCAAAAATATCATTTCTGGCAACGTTACATCTGCTAGATTTGTCGAGATTACTGAACGACCCAATTTCTCACAATCCGCGTTGGCCCCCCATGTCGACTAAGTTACCTTTAGATATTCTAAAATTTGAGGGAAAGCCTGGCGAAGATTCAGGTGATCATGTGAAGAATTTTCATTTATGGTGGTCGTCAAACTCGTTGAATGAAGACTATGTCCAGTTTCTCTTTTTTCAACGCACCCTTATGCGGGGTGCTGGAAAGTGGTATATTGAGATCGATGGCTTGAGGTACTCTTACTTCAACGACTTGGAATTTGTTTTCTTGAACCATTTCTAGTTACCTGTGAGATACGATGCCAACATTGAATTGATGGACAACTTTGAGAAAACCAAGGCCAACCACATCTCTGATCATATTCGAGAATGGTGGCCTAGAAAGAGATTAATTAATGTCAAGGTCCCTCCTAATTTTTTATTTGAGTGGTTTTTTAAGTTTTTGGTTCCCTGCGTATCCAAGGACGTTGCGACTTCCAAAGTGTTTTTATAAGAGGAGGTGATTATGAGATCCCAACAGCTAAGCCACTAACCCTTAGACTCCTCTCCAAATCGATAAGGTGGTGGGTGAAATGATGAATCACATCCCAAAAGGTGTGTTTAAGAAGGCTTCTCACAATCCAAATGTGAAGGCCAACCAGAAATACTTCGTTGTATAAGATATGGCTGAGGTTGTGTATAAAATTGTCTCGCAGACTTCGACCAACCTCAATCCAACTCTTGCATAGGAGTTAAATCCAGTTCTCGATCCTATTCGGGATACATATTCTTTTTCCACTCAAGATCCTTTAAACTTTGTGTTTCCCTCAGATGAGGTGATTCTCGAGACAATGACTGGTCCCGATAGAACTTGGGATGATAGACACTATAGATCTTAATTTCTTCCCGAGTTAAGGAGAATAGAGGGAGGATAATTCGTTTTGACCATGAATGGAGATAAGTCTTGTTCTATAAATCCTCTGGCTACACATGGAGTTTACGTCGAGGGTAACGTGGAAAGAATTACTACAATGATTCCAATAGATATCTCCAAAACCCCCACCATTGTGGAGAATGTTTTCATCATAGTGGAATGCTTCCCCAAAGAGATTCGAACTTACACTAAATTATTCAAAGAATTCCGCGAAATTTTTTCCCAGTCTTACGAGGAAACGACAGGCATCGATCCATGAATTTTCGAGCATGAAATTATGAATTATCCTAATGCCAAACCAATTTGATAGAAGGTTCATCCAGTCAATCCTCGAAAATTGGCAACAATTAAGGTAGAAGTAGAGAAACTTCTCAAAGCCGGTTTTATCTACCCTATACAGTTGACGAAATGGGTGTCAAACTCGGTTCTGGTTAATAAGAAACAGGGCACAATTTGCATGTGTATGGACTTCCATGAATTGAATCAAGCCTATCCAAAAGTTAATTTACCTACCCTATTTATCAATCAGATTGTCGATAAATGCATTGGTTGTGAGGTCTTTTCATTCATGTATGGTTTCTTGGGATACAATCAGATTCAAATCAAACCCAAGGACCAACATAAAATGTATTTTATTTGTCCTTGGGGAACATTCACATATCATAAGATGACTTTTGGCTTGAAGAATGCTGGAGATTCCTTCCAGCGGGCCATGTCATTTTATTTTCATTACCTTAGACACACAGTCAAGGCTTACCTTGATGATATAGCATCACGCTCTCGCAAGAGATCTGATCATATCGCCCATCTTTGACTAATCTTTGAGTGATGTTGCTACTATAGGATTCACTTGAATCCTAACAAGTGCATTTTCTTCGTGACGACATGTCGTCTCTTAAATTTTATTGTATCGACAACAGGGATCACGGTTGATCATGGAAAAATCCAAAAAGTCATTGGTCTTTGCCAAACTTATTTTGAAACTTTCGGTCGAGTCTAGTGATATCATGCTCGAAGAATCACCTATTAAGGGATATCTTTTTCTAATTGCATCTTCAAACCCCTGGCATGGATATATACTTGTGTATCTCTAGACTTTCAAGTGCCCCACTTCTGCTTCTCGTGATGAGCGCCGCTGAATTCGACATCAGGTGTGAAACTATCTTATACTCGATGATAGTTTGTATTGTCAAGGTGTAGATTGCATTCTTCAGCGATGCCTTATCCATGAAGAAGTAGAGCTTGTTTTGAACGATAGTCACACTGGATCATGTGGAGGTCATTTTTCTGGGTTGGCAACAACCCAAAATATTTTACGTACCGGTTACTTCTAGCCCTCATTAATCAAGGATTGTGTGGAGGCAGTCAAGAAGTGCCACCCATGCCAGACCTTCTCTCAGAAGATGTAGGCACATCCTACTCCTATGTTTACTGTCATTGCTATTGGTACTTTCACCAAGTGGGGGATTGAATTTACTACATGTCACTTGGCTTCGACCAGGGGGCATTGTTACATCATCATAGTAGTATACTACTTCACCAAGTGGGTCAAATCTATGAAAACATTCAACAATGATGGTGAAACAATGACTCTTTTCATATTTAATCAGATAGTAGCAAGGTTCGGTATCCCAAAGGAGATTTTCACTGACCATGGTAGTCACTTCCAAAAACAAATGATGATCGAATTAACAACAAATCTTGGGTTAAAAATGAGCATTCATTTCCTTATTACCCGTAAGCGAATGGTCAGGTTGAAGATGTGAATAAGTCTCTCAAGACTATTCTTCAGTGAACGATCACTATGCCAAGTAAAATTGGCATTTGATGTTATATTCAATGTTGTGGGCCTACTGAACATCTGTAAAGACTTCCACTAGTTTTTCACCTTTTCAACTAGCATACGAGCTGGAAGAAATCTTACCTATTGAGTGTCATATTCCTTTTTTAAACTTGGCAGTGGAATTATTGTCAGACACTTCATCACTTGAGAAACGCCTTCTATATCTCGAGCATCTTGATGAGCAATGTCGTGATGCAGCCTTAGCCAATGAGGCTAATAAGAAATGAGTCAAGTGCCAATATGATCAGTTCATTCATCCTCGTATTTTCTTCGAAGGTGATTTTGTCATGGACTATGATCAAGACAAATATCCTCTAGAGGCAGGCAAGTTCAAACCCATGTGGTTCAGACCATTCATTGTGAAAGAGGTCTTGAAGAAGTGCTCTTACCGACTGGTTGATTTTGAGGGAAATGCCTTGGTGGAGCCTAGAAATGGACTCTACCTCAAGAACTACTACTCTTAGGTTGGTCGCCTTGGTGACTTCGTGTAGATATGTATAGTTTCTTATACATTTTTGTCTGTTTTGTTTTGTGGACGTGTAATTATTTATGTCTTCTTTTTCACTATGGCATATTTAATCATATAACATATACTCTAGATAATCAAATTTTAGATTGGCATGTTGCACACACATAAAAAGAAAAGAACACACATACACATGTACATACATTTGTAAAAATTTCATCCATAAGACAGAAAAGATGTAAATATATATATTTCTCTCCAAAAAGTAGTGTCATGAGTACATAGGTGGGCGTGAATGCCTCAAAAGTGTTAAGTATACATCGTTGGGATTATGCCCTCAAAAAATACATATACAAAGAGTGAAATTAGCACATCAATGCTCTATGCTCTCTAAGCACGAGGCCTATAGGCCCTGCCATAGTGTACAACGACATTGGCCAAACGTCGGAATAGTTGGGCCCAAGTCCGTGGCACCCATACTACATGAGGCTGCATAGAAGGGGGGAGATCCTCAATCTCCGCCATTGGTACAGTATGAGTGAGTGTAGTGAGGTTTCACTCCACTCATCAAAGAAATCTCTCAGCCTCTCGGGATGGGGTCTCCCTACAACTGTTGGTCCTTCAACTGTTGTTGGTCCTGCCTCGGGTCAAGGACATCGCTGAGTCCTAGCGAAGTCTGTTGATCGCATAGGCCCCACATCTGTTACACAAGTCATTACTCTATACACACATAAAAAGGATATATATGAAATTTAAAAAATTAAATAAACTTTAAAAAGTATGTTACCTATCTCGCCTTGCTGCTTGTCGGGAGGCACTGGCATGTCAGGGTCTTTAGAGAAGTTGATCCCGACATATGGGTAATCCTTGATCACCGAGATATTTTTTTCCCACGAGTCAAAGAATGTTTCATTGAAGGCCTCTATGGTCCTCCATCCACCCTGTCATGGCAACAGCACTGCCCACCTGGTCACTACTAGGAAGGAGGATACATGCCCCTATACCATCTCTCTAGGGCTGAGACTGGGCACCCTCTTAAAGAAGGAGAAAAAAATGGTACCAAACCAAAATTTATTTTTGGTACACTGCCAACACTCTTTAAGTTGTCTCTTCATGCACACCAACATTTTCGTACTCCAATAAAAAACAAATTCCTCCAAACATTGAATGGCCCAATTCATGTGTGCCCGGGAGGCCTGATGTAGAGCCACAGATCTAGTAATCTGCCTGATCAAGAATAATATCATGTGCAGAGGTGCAGAGATAGACTGGTGATCTTGTGAATCACCACCCGAGAACCTACCTTCTCAGTTCCAGCCTCACAATACATCTAAATATAATCGTCTATGTTGAAAGGCCCATGGGGAAATTCCTCAGGTTGACTGGTTGCCCTCTCCTCGAGAGGTCGGTCAAGAAGTAGATATCCTTGGTGGTGGGGGATAATGATTGACCCTCTATCATAAAGGCCTTTTCATCCGGGTGCCAATACTCCACAAGAGCATTGAGAAGCTCAGGTTGTGCCCTCATGAATGGACATTTGAAAAACTTCCATAGTCCACAATGTTTTAATGCGACGATGGCTATAGGGTCATCTTTGACCAAAATATCAATGTCCTCATGCTCCCTCTCCCTCCAGTGAATATACATCATGTTTCATGGGTTATATCCTACACAATCATGTATGTCTGTGGGATGGTGGTTTCCTATCCAAGTACATACGCAAGATGCCCTTAGACAACCCGCGTGCATGCAGGGCCGCTCTTTTTAGTAGAGTGTTCCCCCTTGAAACATAAAACTAATGCATAAAAATGATTTGAAATGAAAGAGGGAGGAATTTGTACTTACTTGGTCCAAGTATAATGTCGTTTCTTCCACTGAAGCTCCGAGAATCAACTCTTTTAGTGAAGGAGGTTTTTCACCTTTTGGTTGATTTTCAAATTCCAATGGTCAAAATGAGTTGTTAACCTCTATTTATAGAATGTTTTGGCCCTTTTGACCCCCTTATGACCCCCTTTTTCATTATTTTTGTCTTGGTGATCACTTGATTCTGTTTCTGGGTTGATTTTTGGACATTCCAGTACTCTTTTCCTTTTGGTTTGGTAATTCTTTTGGGATGGGTCACTTTTTGGTATCCCTTGGTAAAAGTCATTTTTTCAACTTTTTGCATATAAGTTAGAATTCCATTTCCACTTTCTACATCTCGTTGTCTTTTACACTTTATCAAAGGATTGACCCCATCGAAGTGAGACACAGAACCTTCATTGTTTCTCTATAAGTGTCGTAATTAGGTGGCATAGACTACCTTTACATGGATGCCCAAGGTAGAACCTTGCCACATTTTTGCGTCCATGCTGTCAGTTATGAATATAGGCTTGGGAGTCCTTGTTAGTCCTATCATGATTATGAGTTAAAGCCTCATTCTTTTGATGCACCATCATTCTTGGTCTTACCCTCGGGACTCCCTAATGAACACGCTTTGTTGTCTTTCAATCTCACTTTGAAATTTGAAAGAAACATCCAATGAGACTAGATTTATTCTTTTTGATCTCGTCTAGATTAACTGAGAAAAGTATCCCCCTGGAATCTTCTTTAAGCCCTTTTCAGAATCTCTAAAAATGAAAAGATTTTCGAGCAATCTTTTTTTCCTTCATGCTTGCCAAAATCAAATTTGAAGGCACATCTATTCGGCGATAGTTTACCCCTTTTCTAGTTCAGATGGCTAATTTCATGAATAAAAGTATTCTCTAGGAACTTCGGTTCGCTATAAGAGTATTCTCTAGGAACATTCTCCTTGGTTTTGGTTTATCACTTTTTTCGGGCCTTAGAGATTACTTATGAAAAAGGAACCACACTAGAGTCCATAGTTAAGCTCTTTTTAGACTCCCTAAAATTGAAAAGATCATCGAGTGACCTTGTTCCTTCACACTCATTAAATTGGTCCAGAAGAACATCTAATGACATGAATTTAAACCTTTTTCTACCCTGTAGATTATAGAAGAAAAAGGTACACCTCGAGAGATTCATTGAAGACCTCAAGGTAGTGAGTTATACACTCCCATTGTACTCCTACCTGATTTTTGAATATCTTGAAGTTATTGCTCGATCTTTAAAGGCCTCACCTCCAGCCACAGGTGTTATTATCTTCTTAAAGATACATACTATTCTTGTATATATTCAATTGATTTTGAGATGTAGATCCGGTGGGTATTTCTTGTGGATACACTTTATATAGTTATATGAAATGGACCTGCAGTGTGTTTGATTGGTATCCATGATTTAATTCATCCCGAGCATGGGTATGCCCACCTAGGAGAGACAATTTTTGTTTTGAATATGGCACCTACCAAACTTTGTTCTCGGGCTCACTCGATTTTGTACATTGGTGAATATATTGTAATGTATTTTTTTCATCATTTTCTCTTCTGACCTCACACATTAGGGGGAATCTATTATAGCCCTAAAATTCCCTATTCATCCATATATGGCCTTGGCTCACTTACTTGCATCATTTTCCAAATCATTGCTGAGAATTTCTTCTAAAAAAACAATTTTTTAGATCATGTACGCACCCTGCACCACTACATCCTATGTACATATGGTTGATGCATGCTAGATATCCCATGTACATATGCTTGTTGCACACTAAAAATCATGCATAATCTTGTAAAAGTTTTAAAAATTAAAAGTTGTAAGGAATTCGGTGAAATTCACGGGCTATTGGAGGTTTCCCAACCAATTCACCTGCTATATCCCATCACCCAACTAAATAACCATCCTTTTTTCATATAAAAGGAGGTGTTGTGGTCTCATTTCACATACAAGCATAAGAATAGTGAAACTCTGCCCAATTTCACTCCCCTCCTTGTCCAAGCATTTTCAAGATTTTTTGAGTAACTTCCTCTGTATTCCCTCATTCAACCCCTTCTTATTCCATTCAATCCATTCCCCTTCCTTGAGGAGATAAGAATATTGTGAGAATATTCCTATTGAAAGTTTACTTGGAGAATTGAAAAGAGGATCTTGGACTAGGTTTGCAGAATGGTGGATGACACAGATTGTAAGTTTTAGTCTTTGTTTGATGAATAAGAGAATATCTTTCCTTTGCCCTAAATCATGATTTTTTATGTTTTCTTCTTTGATTTATGTATTACATTTTATATCTAACCCTAATTTGTGAATAGAAGTTGTATTCTTATAGTCCTGGTTTTCCTATCCTTGTATGTAGGTCAGCCTTGGGAGGAGACTTGTAGTCTTTGGAACTATAGAGCTTGAGGAGTTCATCACCATACATGGGATAAAAGGTATAGTTACCTGATCTTCTCTCCTATTGATTTCTTTTCATTTATTTTGGTATGTTTGGGGTAGAGTAGAAACTAGATTGACTTTTAGATGGCCATTCGCTCTGTCTACATCTTAAACCCTGGTGTAGTTAAAGGGGGGATTTCCCCACTAGAAGTACTATAGTTTCTTACGATGGATAAGATAACCATTAATCAAATTAAATATTTTACTTTTATTATATGTTGGGGCTTAGCTAAAATAAATTAGGTTGGATAAGTTCATGCATCTAGTGCTAAAGAATATTGGGAAAATGGAATGGATGAGTTGACCAACCTTTGGAAAGTGCCTTTCTCATATCAGCAATGAAACTAAGAGGTGCACCATTGAAAAAATGCTACATGGTAGCCAAACATGGAATGGGATCGGTTAGATGATTCTACCATGAGAATGATTATGGTGTTGGGAATTCAAAAAAATCGATGATTCGTCCATCCAAGCCCCTCTTGGAGTTTTATGGGGATTTGCAACTCGCTTCTTAAAGTGATTTGGGGACACAATGATAATTTGGTTTAGGGGAATAAAATAAAACTGAGTAGCATAATTGATTTTTATAATCTCTCGCAAATATCCTTTCCCAAATCCCACATGATCACGCTACCCACAATATCCTGAGCTAGTGTTTTTCAAAATCAACCACTAGTACAAAAATTGCATTGGCCCTTACTGAGAAAAACCCTAGTTCTATAGATTGTCAAATAAATCATTTTCTAGGAAATTGATTTGTAGGAGAGGGGTTCCCTTATATTTAATCGAGTTTCAGGATTCCAAGACAATTGATGGTTCATCCATTTAAGCCTTGGCTAGATTTTCATGGAGAATTGCAACTTGCTTCCTGAAGCCATTCAGGGACACATTGAGAATTTGGTCTGAAGGCATAAAATCCAAACCGAGCATCATAATTGAATTTTTTAAGCTCTCACAATTTTTTTCGGCCAAGGTCAATGTGAGAACACTACCCAAATCACCTAAGCCAATGTTTTTCAAAATTGACCCCTAGTGCAAAAATTGCATTGTCCCTTACTGAGAAAAACCCTAGTTTTGTAGATCATCGAATAAAGAATTTTATGGGAAATAAAATCATAGGAGAGGGGTTCCCCTATCTATAATATGATTTTATTAGTCCAACACAATTGACAGTTCATCCATCCAAGCCTTGATTATAATTTTATGGTGAGTTGCGACTTGCTTCTTGAAGGCATGTATTTAAGTCCGCATTCTATATTTTGCTTTGTTTTCAAATTGTATAAATTTTTTTCCTTGGAATATAATTAATGACATCCTCAAGTAGATAATTGAGGATGGAATCATCGATACCTTACTATCCCTCATTAACAATCAACTTGTGAAGATCCCAATCAATAATCAAATTATCAAGAACAATCATGTCACGAGAAGGATTTGACTCAAGTGGAGATGATAAAAAAATTTCCTCTCAACCAACCATGCTAGACTCAACTGACATTATTTTATAATCGATAGAACTTGGATACACATATCTTAAAAGAGACACATTCTAAGTCTTAAAAGGGTGTTTATGAATCGATTTAGAAAGGAGATGGCATTCACATCTATTCTCATTGTACCTCGTATATCTGTGGAGTTTAGGAAGGAGAATATGTTTGCATTTATTTGGATTGTACCCTAAACATGTGTTAAGTCCCTTTAATAATGGAGTAAAACCAACTTAGAGAAGATAAATACCTTCCCTCACACACATGGGATATTTGCATGCACAAAGGCTCTACACCTTGTGTAACCCTGGACACATTTGCATAGCAATGCTATTCCCCAACTAACCTTTGCACCACCACCAAAACCCTTTTAAAAATTAAATGACCCATAATCCCTTCTAACAAGTGGTCATCATTAACACATCCATCCCCATCAACATGCCTCCCTAAATTTTTATGATGTAAACTCGTTTATGATTGTTCAAATAATCACAGTGTAGATATTCAGATTTATGATCAACACTTAAATATAATGCAAGGCATATTTGATATTAATATTTATGAGCCATCTATACCAAATATAGTTATTGAACTAAAAATCAAAATGAAAAAGGGGAACGGGATAAAGGGACCTAACCAGTAAACAAGTTTGAATGAAATGGAAGGCATTGGAATGGGTGTTGCTTGGGTGAGATGTTGATAGAGAAGAGAAAAGACTCTATTTTATTTTATCCATCCATCTATTCTCTTTTATTCAACTCTAGGTCGTTACTCCCTATTGCTATTATGGATCATCTCCATTTTCAAAGTGAGGGGTGTTGGAAGTTTTCAAACATTCTTGGTGTCGGACTTTGAATTCTTACATTGTAGTCGATGATGGAGTTTGAAATGAAAAATAAATAGAACTTTGTGATGGGGAAATGGATCCAATGGACCAAAGGTTAATTTACAGTGTGTTTTTTCTAGTATGCAATTTTCTTGATTGTTCTCCCCATGCACTTTCATGGATTTCATGCACTAACATGGATTTTGATCCTTGTAGTCTCTATCTGATTATCCCTACAATATTTGGTTGGAATCTAGAATATTGAGAATCATAAATCTTAACAAGGCACCTATGAGTAGTGGTCAAGAAAATCGAGAAGCATAAAAAAATAGCTACATGTGATCGTCACATGATATATATTGATTTGTATTTGGGGTTTTCTTTTGTATATTTATTTATTATCCTTCAAAATATTTTAGATTAAAGGGGTTCTTTTTTCTCTAATTCATAGTCATGCATCCTTCCTCATCTTTTTTTTTATATATATAATCCATTCTCCATGCCAATCCCAATTAGCTTTGCATGATCTTTAAAAGGAATGAATTAATTTATATAGATAGATTAATCCTATTTTGCATGATCTTTAAAAGGAATGAATTGATTTATATAGATAGATTAATCATCTCCTTATGATCTTGCAACCTATAAATTGTAGATAATTGGATATTTGAACCATGTTCTTTATACAAAATTAAAGAATCTATTGTGTGATCGAATCTTGGAGAAAATATATAAATAAACTAAAATAAGAATGTCCTCTCTCTATCTACCATTCTTTATTTATGTATGTCTATGTGTGATAGATGATTTATATGTCACATTGATGAAAGTTTTGATGATGGTGGCTGGGTTGGAGGGTTTTGAAACAATGGTGGCTAGATAGGAGTCCAGGCAACTGTGGAGGTCCAACCTAGCGATCGACGCCTGGGCAGGGGGCCATCTTCTAGTCTATCTTGGCCGGGACTGAGAGTGCATGGAAAATTTTAGATAGGGTGATCGAGGAAGGACCTAACTTTCTTTGGGTTTTGAATCGGGTTCAACTTGGAAGGTAGAATTTCCATGCATCTTTTGGTTTTGGCTGGATCGGCATGGAATCGAGTGGAGCATTGGATTCGAGCACCGTGGTGGGTGGACCAATTTCTGGGGCCCCAGACAATCCTATCACTATTTCATTGGGATTAGAAGAGATGATCCTAAAGGGTTTGAACATACCTCTGACATCTGACATTTTTATGGGGAAACACACCTTGCTTGCTTTGCCTTTTTCGAGTGGGCTGACATTTGGACCATCGGTGACAACTTTGGTGGGTCTGAAGGCTGGGCTGGAGCCACTTCGAGGACTATTAGAGGGTTTACTTAAGTTCATTGGATCTGAGCCTGGGGATTTATTTAATGTTGGTTATTGGGCCTCACCACAAAAGTATTTGGTGGAGGATGACTCTAGATTCCACTTCTCACCCTTAGAGATCATCAACGATTAGGGATCTTTTCTAGAACCATCGATGATGGTAGGTGCTTACTTTGGGAGGGAACCTTCCCCTGGTAGGGTTTCCAACCATATTGAAACTCCTCTGGGTCAGGTATCCAAGAGTTTGGTAAAGAGGGGAGGACGAGAATGCTCGAAGGATTTTGGGGGTTCAAAGTGCTCAACTCCCAGGAGTTCACAGTTCGCTCGGGAACGAACCGATCTAAACTATTTGGTTTTTGGAGAGGACATTGATATGGATCGTGTGGTTGAGTTCTCTGAAATTGTTGTTGTAGGGAGAGCAAGAGGCAAAAGGTTGGGAACTGTCTTTCTTCACTCTTGGGTGGAAACTTCTTGGGGCACAAAACTTACTTCCTTTCCTAGTGTTCAGTTGTTAGCCAGGAGATGGTTCTCTTTTGTTTTCAAGGCCTCTTCGGATGTGGACTGGGTTCTCTCTAAAACTTGGACAATGGTAGGAACCCCTATTGTTCTTAAGTGCTGGACCCCAATTTTTTATGTTAAAATGGAAAGAGTTGATGTGGTTCTGGTTTGGGTCCAGTTACCGAGCCTTCCTATGCAATTTTGGAACATTGTGCACTTCTCGACCATTGGTAGAAGACTCAGTGATTTCCTGGAGGATAACTACTCTTTTGAAGAAATGAGGCTTATGACAATAGCCAAGATCTTGGTGCAGATGGACCTTCGGCCAGGTATTTTAAAGGAGATGAAAATTAAGAGGACCTGTGGTAGTTTTCTTCAACCCCTAGACTATGAAGATATTCCCTTTAGATGCCATAGATTCCATGATTATGGGCATGGAGTAGTGGATTGAAAAATTCCTTTTAAGGGAAAATTTGAGGCACTTTGGATGCTGGAACATGCCCAGGGATAGACAGATTAGGACAGGACTACGAGGTCACTGGAGGTAGACTGGCGGGGATCGCTCCGGCTGGGGATTCAGGTAGGGTTAGCAGGTGACAAATTTCACCCCCTATGGGTCCTTTTTCAGTGGTCAGAGACTCGACACTCACAAAGGCTGAGAAATATTTTCAACAGGATTGTCGAAGAACTCATCTGACATCGGGTAAGCAATAGTTCTCTTTCCCTCTGGCTGCATCTTCTATTTTTGTTTTTTCACTTCCTTTGGGAACTCTGGGACTATACCTCCCTCCTTCATTGGGGATTCATTCTCCCTTTCTGCTTCCCCGCCCTGTGTCAGCATTTTTCTCCCTTCCCTCTAGAGCTCTTTTCCCTTCGCTGATTAGCACACCTTTGGTTACTTAGGGCCAAGTGTCATTTATTAACTATTTGTCCGGGGACTCCTTGGTTTCGGTGACCCCTGCGAATTTTTTCCTTGGGGGTTCGTCTTCTGCCTTTGTATCCTTACCTTTAGAGACTGACTCTCCCCTACCCTCCCCTCCTAGTCCTCTTGGTGGGACTTCCTCTCTCTCTGCTTTTCAGTCTTCCTCCAGTTCCCAGTCTCCTGAGGGATCGAGGATTCGTTATACCCTTTGCAATAGTGCTATCTTCTCTGAAACTCTGAGCAGTTGTGATGCAAATGATCATCTTGGGGCTGGCTTGGGGTCTCTTACTCAAGATTTGTATTCCTCGCGGGGAAGGGGCATACGCTCACACTTTCTTCTGGCTCAAGACAGAGCCAAAATCGATGTGGCTTCGGGAAGACAATCCTCCATTGAATGGGTACTTAGAGAAAAGCAACCCCAAGAGATGTTTACCTCATGAAAATTCTCTCCCTCAACTGCAAGGGTTTGGCGAGCTCGGCTAAAAAATTGTCTCTGAAAAGACTTGTTTCTGTAAACAACCCAGACATAATCTTTCTCCACGAAACCATGGGAGTCAGTGAGGTAGTGGTACGTTCTTTAGAAGCACTTCTTCCTGGTTGGTCATTTGTGGCAGTTGATGCCAAAGGATGCTCTGGGGGTCTTTCCATAGGATGGATACTCAAGAGCGATAGATGTGATATTGTTTGGGGCTTCGAATCGGGGATTGGTCTCATTTTATTCTCTAGGGAGCTAGGGCGTGCCTTGGTGCTCATCAATATTTATGGTCCCTATGCTGAGCGAAAACGATATTGGGATTCTCTGGCCTTATTCCCTTGGGTTTCTCAGGCAGGGGCTATTTTGGGAGGGGAACTAAATTTTTCCTTGGGAGTGACGGAGGTCTGGGGCCCCCGATCGACTCCAGATCCCTTTACTATCTATTTCATGCATTATCTTGATAACTTGGAATTGTTGGATCTTCTTTCGGTTAAACTACAACCAACTTAGAGGAGTTTGAGGACTAGTGATGCTAGAGTAGCAAAATGTTTGGATCACTTTCTACTATTGGAGGACATGGTTGACTCCTTGGGCCTTGCCCATCAATGGGTTGCTAGTAGGGGAGAATTAGATCACAACAAGATTGTTTTGGAATTAAGGGGAAACACCCGATGCACACCCAACCCCTTCAAATTCTTCAAAGGTTGGCTAAAGTATCTTGAGTATTAGACCTTAGTTCTCAATTTTTGGGTTCCCATTGGACCTCTACACAACTCGCATGCAACAATTCTTTTTATAGAAAATGTAATGAAAGTTAAACAGGATACCATCTCATGGGTGCATGAGAAAAGAATAAAAGATGATTAGGAGCTTCTCTCTCTTGAAAAGAAGACCTTGGACTAGCAGGTTGAACCTGATATTGGCTTCAGTTTCAGGGAAGCTAGGGAAGAACTTGCTCAAGTGGAACTTCCGTGGAGAAATATTTTGGCTGACAAGGAAGCTTTATGGACACTTAAAAGTAGGGTTATTTGGCTCGCTTGTGGAGATGAGAACACAAAATTCTTCCATAGTTTTTCCAAAGGTAGGAAATTGAATAATACCATTTGGGGTCTCACTCAGAGGGACGACCAACTGGTCAACACTTTCTAAGGGCTCTCAACTTTGGGGATCTCTCATTTTAAAGAACTATTCAAAGCTCAGTCAGGCTCCTCAATCGGGGAAATTGTGAAAGCAACCAAATTCTTCCCACATTTTGTAGAGGAAGAGGAGAGGGATTCACTAATGGCTCTGGTCATTGAAGAAGAATTACTAGCTGTCATGAAATCCTTCCAGAAAGGGAAGATTCCAGGTCCAAATGGATGTCCGATTAAATTCTTTCTGGGTTTCTTTGATTTGTTAGAGAAAAATATTCTAAAAGTAGTGGAGGAATATCGACAAAATGGGCATATTCATGAAACTTTAAATGCCACTTTTATTGCTCTAATCCAAAAGTCTGATAATCTAGATACTTTTGATGAATTTCGCCCGATAGCTCTCTACAACTTCATCTACAAAATCATTTCAAAAGTCATCAGGCTTCGTTTAAAAGATACTCTTTCATGACATATCTCGGGGGAACAGTTTGGGTTTTTGAAAGGCAGACTGATCCATGAAGCAATCAGAGTGGCACAGGAAGGTCTACACAACATGAAACTTAAAAAACTCAAAGGTCCAGCAATAAAAATTAATCTCTCAAAGGCTTTCGATAGGGTAAACTGGTTCTATATTTGCATGTTGTTTATTCATCTTGGGTTTGGAGTAGCCTTTACAAATTGGATAATGGCTTGTTTATCCTTAGTTTCCTTCTCTCTCCTGATCAATGGCTCAACCACCCCTTTTTTCAAGGCAGAAAGAGGGCTTAGACAAGGATGCCCCCTTTCTTCACTTCTCTTTCTGTTAGTCACAGAGTGTCTTAGTCATTACTTGAACGAAGCCAAATCTGTTGGAAGATTTAGAGGCATCAAAATCTCTCAAGGATTATACATATCACACTTACTCTTTGTAGATGAAGATTTAATATTCTGTGATGGCTCAAGATAGGATATTGGAAAACTGTGGGATGGTCTATTACTCTTCAAACAAGCCACTGACATGGAAATAAATAAACAAAAGTCAAGTATCACTTTCTCTTCGCTGGATGAAGAGGAAACAATTTACATTGTGGAGAGACTTCCCTTTCAATTCCTTGATATTGATGAACGGTTGAAATACCTCGGATTTCTATTAAAACCAAATGATTATAGGAAGATCGATTGGCGGTGGCTTATAGCTAAATTGGAGAAACGACTTAAATTTTGGAGCCATCGATGGCTCTCAAGGGTTGGGAGGCTAGTATTACTAAAGTCGGTTTTAGAAGATATTCTGGTCTACTGGATGTCTTTAGCCTAGTTTCCCAAAGGCACTCTGGATAAATTGAGGAAATTGTGCTTTACCTATCTTTGGCAAGGCAATAAGGACAAAAAAGTCTTACCCTGGGTTCATTGGGATTGGATTGCAAATCCAAAGGCCCTCGGTGGATGGGGTCTGAAGAATATTTTCTTCTTCTCTACAACTCTTGCAAGAAAAACAACCTAGGTTATCAGACAAGGTCCCTATATAATATTATCTTGTAAATAGAGGTTGAAAAACTCAAAACAAGTAGGATGTTGGCTTAGAAACAACCATCCAAGAGTGTATAATATCACATTTTAGTGGTATAAAGTTATATCATGGGAAAAGCATAGATATTAAGGAGCAAGAATAACAAATAGCAAAGTGAACACTCATTGAATTTGAAAATGAAAATTGAAGTAAGGTTGAAGGATGACAAGATGTAGAAAAATGATATTGCAACACTTTAGAATAAAACCTATTTTATCATTTATGTTTAAAATATTAGTAGTAATAAAAAATATAAAGTCTATTATATAGGTAAGAAAATGAGCAAAATATTCATACCCAAGAATGGAAGCACTCATTCTACTAAAATTACTATTGTTTTTTCAAAATATGTCACCATTTACATTTTCCTTTTCTTGAACCTCCATTTGGAGCTTGGTTTCAAGAAGCAAACATCATTGTACAACCAAATAAGATTTTGAATATTTTCCTACCTTCTCCACCTTCTTCATACTCCAATACGAGTGAATTTTCACATTTGATCACTACAAGTTTAACCTAAGATTGCATTGATTCCCCCATGTCATGTAAAAATCCAATCCTTAAAGCCTCCACCCATTCTCTAACTATTAATGGCAATTTCAACATCATTTCAAT
>JZKD02S2008585.1:0-18213 GCA_000966675.3 Picea glauca | reverse complement strand
GCATTATATTTAAATGTTGATCATAAATCTGAATATCTACATTGTGATTATTTGAACAATCATAAAAGAGTTTACATCATAAAAATTTAGGGAGGCATGTTGATGGGGATGGATGCGTTAATAATGGCCACTTGTTAGAAGGGTTTATGGGTCATTTAATTTTTAGAAGGGTTTTGGTGGTGGTGCAAAGGTTAGTTGGGGAATAGCATTGCTATGCAAATGTGTCCAGGGTTACACAAGGTGTAGAGCCTTTGTGCATGCAGATATCCCATGTGTGTGAGGGAAGGTATTTAGCTTCTCTAAGTTCTTTTTCCTCCATTATTAAAGGGACTTAACACATCTCTAGGGTACAATCCAAATAAATGCAAACATATTCTCCTTCCTAAACTCAACACATATACGAGGTACAATGAGAATAGATGTGAATGCCATCCCCTTTCTAAATCGATTCATAAACACCCTTTTAAGACTTAGAATGTGTCTCTTTTAAGATATGTGTATACAAATTCTATCGATTATAAAATAATGTCAGCTGAGTCTAGCATGGTTGGTTGAGAGGAAATTTTTTTATCATCTCCGCTTGAGTCAAATCCTTCCCGTGACATGATTGTTCTTGATAATTTGATTGTTGATTGGGATCTTCACAAGTTGGTTGTTAATGAGGGATAGTAAGGTATCGATGATTCCATCCTCAATTATCTACTTTAGGGTGTCATTAATTATATTCCAAAGAAAAAAATGTATACAATCTGAAAACAAAGAAGAATATAGAATGCGGACTTAAATACATGCCTTCAAGAAGCGAGTCACAACTCACCATAAAACTATAATCAAGGCTTGGATGGATGAACTGTCAATTGTTTTGGACTAATAACTCATATTATAGATAGGGGAACCCCTCTCCTATGATTTTATTTCCCATAAAATTCTTTATTCGATGATCTACAAAACTATGGTTTTTCTCAGTAAGGGACAACGCAATTTTTGCACTAGGGGTCAATTTTGAAAAACATTGGCTTATGTGATTTGGATAGTGTTCTCACATCGACCTTGGCCAAAAAAAATTGTGAGAGCTTAAAAAATTCAATTATGTTGCTCGGTTTGGATTTTATGCCTTCACACCAAATTCTTAATGTGTCCCCGAATGGCTTCAGGAAGCAAGTTGCAATTCTCCATGAAAATATAGCCAAGGCTTAAATGGACGAACCATCAATTGTCTTTTAATCTTGAAACTAGATTAAATCTAAGGGAACCCCTTTCCTACAAATCATTTTCCTAGAAAATTATTTATTTGACGATCTATAGAACTAGGGTTTTTCTTAGTAAGGGCCAATGCAATTTTTGCACTAATGGTCGATTTTGAAAAACACTAGCTCAAGATATTGTGGGTAGCATGATCATGTGGGATTTGGGAAAGCACATTTGCAAGAGATTATAAAACTCAATTATGCTACTCAGTTTTATTTTATTCCCCTAAACCAAATTATCATTGTGTCCCCGAATCACTTTAAGGAGGGAGTTGCAAATCACCATAAAACTCCAAGTGGGGCTTGGATGGACAAATCATTGATTTTGTTGAATTCCCAACACCATAATCATTCTCATGGTAGAATCATCTAACCGATCCCATTCCATGTTTGGCTACCATGTAACATTTGTTCAATGGTGCACCTCTTAGTTTCATTGCTGATATGAGCAAGGCAGTTTCCAAAGGTTGGTCAACTCCTCCATTCCATTTTCCCAATATTCTTCAGCACTAGATGCATGAAGTTATCCAAGATAATTTATTTTAGCTAAGCCCCAACATATAATAAAATTAAATTATTCAATTTTATTAATGGTTATCTTATCCATCGTAAGAAACTATAGTACTTCTAGTGGGGAAATCCCCCCTTTAACTACACCAGGGTTTAAGATGTAGACAGAGCGAATGACCATCTAAAAGTCAATCTAGTTTCTACTCTACCCCAAACATACCAAAATAAATGAAAAGAAATCAATAAGAGAGAAGATCAGGTAATTGTACCTTTTATCCCATCTATGGTGATGAACTCCTCAAGCTCTATAGTTCCAAAGACTACAAGTCTCCTCCCAAGGCTGACCTACATCTAAGGATAGGAAAACAAGGTCTATAAGAATACAACTTATATTCATAAATTAGGGTTAGATATCAAATGTAATACATAAATCAAAGAAGAATACATAAAAAATCATGATTTGGGGCAAGAAAAAGATATTCTTTTATTCATCAAACAAAGACTAAAACTAACAATCTCTGTCAGCCACCATTCTGCGAACCTAGTCCAAGATCCTCTTTGCAATTCTCCAAGTAAACTTTCAATAGGAATCTTCTCACAATATTCTTATCTCCTCAAGGAAGGGAAATGGATTGAATGGAAGAAGAAGGGGTTGAATGAGGGAATACTGAGGAAGTTACTCAAAAAATCTTGAAAATACTTGGGCAAGGAGGGGAGTGAAATTGGGCAGAGTTTCACTATTCTTATGCTTGTATGTGAAATGATACCACAACACCTCCTTTTATATGACAAAAGGATGGTTATTTAGTTGGGTGATGGGATATAGCAGGTGTATTGGTTGGGAAACCTCCAATAGCCCGTGAATTTCACCGAATTCCTTACAACTTTTAATTTTTGCAACTTTTACAAGCTTACGCGTGATTTTTAGTGTGAAACAAGCATATGTATGTGGGATATATAGCATGCATCAACTATATGTATGTAGGATGTAATGGTGCAGGGTGCGTAAATGATCTAAAAAATTGTTTTTTAAGAAGAAATTCTCAGCAATGATTTGGAAAATGATGCAAGTAAGTGGGCCAAGGCCATATATGGATGAATAGGAAATTTGAGGGCTATAATAGATTAACCCTAATGTGTGAGGTCATAAGAGAAAATGACAACAGAAATACATTACAATATATTCACCAATGTACAAAATTGAGTGATCCCAAGAACAGAGTTCGGTAGGTGCCATCTTCAAAACAAAAACTGTCTCTCCTAGGCGGGCATACCTATGCTCGAGATGAAGTAAATCATGGATACCAATCAAATACACTGCAGATCCATTTCATATAAATATATAAAGTGTATTCGCAAGAAATACACACCGGATCTACATCTCAAAATCAATTGAAGATATACAAGCATAGTATGTATCTTTAAGAAGGTAGTAACACCTGCGACTGGAGGTGAGGCCTTCACAGATCGAGCAATAACTTCAAGATATTCAAAACTCAGGTAGGATTATAATGGGAGTGTATAACTCACTACCCTGAGGTCTTCGATGACTCGTTGGGAAAATACACGAGGATCTCAATGATTAGGAAGAGAACTTCGTCGATTTCGAATTTGGACTCGATTGGAATCTTGAGATGGTCGACTCATGGAAGTCAAAAGACAAACTATAGAAAGGAAAACTCAGGCTAGGTAAAAATTCCCTTGGACAAAAGCATGAAATATGACCAAACTCAAGAAACATGACATTGACATAAGTTTGTGATGCAAGAGGCAACGTAAACTCCCCATGTGTTTGGAAGAGTAACCAAATGGAGGAGGACACAAATCTATGTAGCGAGAACAACTTCCTAAGGTCATACTAGATCCCAATGCTTGACGAATAAATGAAAGGATGTGGTTTGTCCAAGGGTGACTCTCTTTGATGCCGAAAAAAAATAAATTCCCATCCCCTCTTTTTGGAATATTTGATTTTTGTCTTTTTCAATTTTTTAAGATCTTGAAAAATAATAAAAGAATTCTATGTTACAAAGGAGGAACGAGTGTCGCAAGAAAGCATACTAGTTCCAAGTGCATGGAACATACTAATGCTCAGAGCAAAGAGACATGTGCAGGAAAAGGACACTCGAGGAAAATTCCTCCATGGGTCAAGGTGTCATCTCACAGAAGCAAAATGTGTTACAAGGCTTGTGTATAACAAATGCTTCAAAGGTTCAGTTGAGAGCAACATGGAGCCAACATTAGGCCAAATACGCAAAGTTGAGACTTGCAAATGCGATTAAGAAAGACACAATGAGAACCCTTCTATGTAATTTTTATGAGCCCAAAGAAGGTAAGCTCGTTAGTTTTTTCACGTTTAGAGAGTCTGAAAAAACATAAAAGAGACTCCAGGGAGTGCCTTTTTCGGAGATAGTCTAGTCGGTTCGAGAAAGGGGTAAACTTGCACCAAAAGACGTCTATTCAAAACCATTTTAATGAATGTGACACAGATAATATCACTCGACAATCTTTTCAATTTTAAGGAGTCTGAAAAGATATTAACTATGGACTCACAGCCTTTTTCTAAGTTTAGTCTCCTTAGCCTGAAAAAGTATAAAAGTAACTGAGGAGAACTCTCCTAGCAAGGCGAATCTCTCGAGGCGTACCTTTTTCTTCTATAATCTACAGGGTAGAAAAAGATTTAAACTCATGTCATTAGATGTTCTTTGGACCAATTTAATGAGTGTGAAGGAATAAGGTCACTTGATGATCCTTTCAATTTTAGGGAGTCTAAAAAGAGCTTAACTATGGACTCTAGTGTTGTTCCTTTTTCATAAGTAATCTCCAAGGCCTGAAAAAATTGATAAACCAAAACCAAGGAGAATGTTCCTTTTTTGAATATTTAGTCCCTCAAGCCCAAAAAAGGTTTAAACTTACATCTTAGAATACTCTACTAGAGAACCGAAGTTCCTAGAGCATACCTTTATTCATGAAATTAGCCATCTGAACCGAAAAAGGGGTAAACTACCGCCGAACATATGTGCCTTCAAATTTGATTTTGGCGAGTGTGAAGGAAAACAAGATTGCTCGAAAATCTTTTCATTTTTAGAGATTTTGAAAAGGGCTTAAAGAAGACTCCAGGGGGATACTTTTCTCAGTTAATCCAGATAAGATCTAAAAGAATAAATGTAGTCTCATTGGATGTTGCTTTCAAATTTCAAAGTGAGCTTGAAAGACAACAAAGCATGCTCATTAGGGAGTCCCAAGTGTAAGGCCAAGAATGATGGTGAATCAAAAGAATGAGGCTTTAACTCATAATCATGACAGGACTAACAAGGACTCCCAAGCCTATATTCATAACTGATAGCATGGATGCAAAAATGTGGCAAGGATCTACCTAGGGCATCCATGTAAAGGTAGGCTATACCACCTAATTACGACACTTATAGAGAAATAATGAAGGTTTTGTGTCGCACTTCAGTGGGGTCGATCCTATGATAAAGTGGAAAAGACAACGAGATGTAGAAAGTGGAAATGGAATTCTAACTTATATGCAAAAAGTTGAAAAAATGACTTTTACCAAGGGATACCAAAAAGTGACCCATCCCAAAAAAATTACCAAACCAAAAGGAAAAGAGTACTGGAACATCCAAAAAGAAACCCAGAAACGGAATCAAGTGATCACCAAGACAAAAAAAAATGACAAAGGGGGTCATAAGGGGGTCAAAAGGGCCAAAACATTCTATAAATAGAGGCTAACAACTCATTTTGACCATTGGAATTTGAAAATCAACCAAAAGGTGAAAAACCCCCTTCGCTAAAAGAATTGATTCTCGGAGCTTCAGTGGATGAAACGACCTTCTACTTGGACCAAGTAAGTACAAATTCCTCCCTCCTGCATTTCAAATAATTTTTATGCATTAGTTTTAGGTTTTAACGAGGAACACTCTCCTAAAAAGAGTGGCCTTGCGTGTACACAGGTTGTCTAAGGCCATCTCGCGTATGTACTTAGACAGGAAACCACCATCCCACATACATATGCAACTGTGTAGGAAATAGCCCACATACACCTTGAAACACTTTGAAAAAATCAATATGCAAGTACTAAATTCCTCCACTTTTCCATGAAACATGATGTATATTCACTGGAGGGAGAGGGCGCATGAGGACATTGATATTTTGGTCGAAGATGACCCTATAGCCATCGTTGCACTAAAACATTGTGGGCTATGGAAGTTTTTCAAATGTCCATTCATGAGGGCACAACCTAGGCTTCTCAATGCTCTTGTGGAGTATTAGCACCCGGATGCAGAGGCCTTTATGCTAGAGGGTCAATCATTATCCCCCACCACCAAGGATATCTACTTATTGAATGACCTCTAGAGGAGAGGGGAACCAATCAACCTGAAGAATTTTCCCATGGGACTTTCAACATAGAGGATTATATTCAGATGTATTGTGAGGCTGGCACTAAGAAGGTAGGTTCTCGGGTGGCGATTCACAAGATCACCAGTCTATCTCTGCACCTCTGCACATGATATTACTCTTGATCGCGCGGATTACTAGATCTGTGGCTCTACATCAGGCCTCCTAGGCACATATGAATTGTGTCATTCAATGTTTGGAGGAAAACATTTTTTATTGGAGTATGACAATGTTGATGTGCATGAAGAGACAACTTACAGAGTGTCGGCAGTGTACCAAAAATAAATTTTGGTTTGGTACCATTTTGTTCTCATTCTTCAAGAGGGTGCCCAGTCTCAGCCCTAGAGAGATGGTATAGGGGCATGTATCCTCCTTCCTAGTAGTGACCAAGTGGGTAGCATTGTTTCCACGACAGGGTGGACGGAGGACCATAGAGGCCTTCAATGACACATTCTTTGACTGGTGGGCATGAAATATCTCGGTGATCGAGGATTACCCATATGTCAGGATCAACTTCTCTAAAAACCCTGACATGCCAGTGCCTCCCGACAAGCAGCAAGGCGAGATAGGTAACATACTTTTTAAAGTTTATTTAATTTCTTAAATTTCATATATATCCTTTTTATGCATGTATAGAGTATTGACTTGTGTAACAGATGTGGGGCCTATGCGACCAATAGACTTCGCTAGGACTCAGCGACGTCCTTGACCCGAGGTAGGACCAACAACAGCTGAAGGACCAATAGCTACAAGGGGACCCCATCTGGAGAGGCTGAGAAAGTTCTTTGATGAGTGGAATGAAACCTCACTGCACTCACTCGTACTGTACGAATGGCAGATATTGAGGATCTCCCCCCTCCTATGTAGCCTCATGTAGTATGGGTGCCACGGACTTGGGCCCAACTATTCCAACGTTTGGCCAACATCATTGTACACTATGGCAGGGCCAATAGGCCTCATGCTTAGAGAGAATAGAGCATTGATGTGCTGATGTCAGTCTTTGTATATGTAGCTTTTGAGGGCATAAGCCCAACGATGTATAAGCCCAACGATGTACTCATGACACTACTTTTTGGAGAGAAATATATATATTTACATCTTTTCTGTCTTATGGGTGACATTTTTACAAATGTATGTACATGTGTATGTGTGTGCAACATGCCAATCTAAAATTTGATTATCTAGAGTATGTGTTATATGATTAAATCTGCCATAGTGAAAAAAAAGACATAAATAACTACACATACACAAAACAAAACGGAAAAAAATGTATAAGAAACTATACATATATACACGAAATCACCAAGGCGACCAACCTAAGAGTAGTAGTTCTTGAGGTAGAGTCCATTTCTAGGCTCCACCAAGGCATTTCCCTCAAAATCAACCAGTCAGTAAGAGCACTTCTTCAAGACCTCTTTCATAATGAATGGTCTGAACCACATGGGTTTGAAATTGCCTGCCCCTAGAGGATATTTATCTTGATCATAGACCAGGACAAGATCGCCTTCGGAGAAAATACAAGGATGAATGAACCGATAATATTGGCACTTGACTCATTGCTTATTAGCCTCATTGGCTAAGGCTGCATCACGACATTGCTCATCAAGATGCTCGAGATATAGAAGGCGTTCCTCAAGCGGTGAAGTGTATGACAATAATTCTACTGCCAACTTTAAAAAAGGAATATGACACTCAATAGGTAAGATTTCTTCCAGCCCGTATACTAGTTGAAAAGGTGGAAAACTAGTGGAAGTCTTTACAGACGTTCGATAGGCCCACAACGTTGAATATAACATCAAATGAAAATTTTACTTGGCATATTGATCGTTCACTGAAGAATAGTCTTGAGATACTTATTCACAACTTCAACCTGACCATTCGCTTATAGGTAATAAGGAAATGAATGCTCATTTTTAACCCAAGCTTTGTTGTTAATTCGGTCATCATTTGTTTTTGGAAGTAACTACCATGGTCAGTGAAAATATCCTCCGGGATACTGAACCTTGCTACTATCTTATTAAAGATGAAAAGAGTCATTGTTTCACCATCATTATTGAATGTTTTCATAGCTTCGACCCACTTGGTGAAGTAGTATACTGTTACGATGATGTAACAATTCCCCCTGGTCGAAGCCAGGTGACATGTAGTAAATTCAATCCCCCACTTGGTGAAAGTACCAATAGCAATGGTAGTAAACATAGGAGTAGGATGTGCCTGCATCTTCTGAGAGAAGGTCTGGCATGGGTGGCACTTCTTGACTGCCTCCACACAATCCTTGATTAATGAGGGCCAGAAGTAACTGACACACAGAATCTTTTGGGTTGTTGCCAACCTAGAAAAATGACCTTCACATGATCCAGTGTGACAGTCGCTCAAAACGAGCTCTGCTTCTTCATGAATAAGGCATCACTGAAGAATGCAATCTACACCTCGATGAGACAAACTATCATCGAGTATAAGATAGTTTCACGCCTGATGTCGAATTCATTGACGCTCATCACGAGAAGCAGAAGTGGGACACTTCAAAGTCTGGAGATACACAAGTATATATCCATGCCAGGGGTTCGAAGATGCAATTAGAAAAATATATCCATTAATAGGTGATTCTTCGAGCATGATATCACTAGACTCGACTGGAAGTTTTGAAATAAGTTTGGCAAAGACTAATGACTTTTTGGATTTTTCCATGATCGACCATGATCCCTATTGTCGATACAATAAAATATAAGAGACGACATTTTGTCACAAAGAAAATGCACTTGTTAGGATTCAAGCGAATCCTATAGTAGCAACATCGCTCAAAGATTAGTCAAAGATGGGTGAGATGATCAGATCTCTTGCGAGAATGTGATGCTATATCATCAAGGTAAGCCTTGACTGTGTGTCTAAGGTAATGAAAATAAAAAGACATGGCCCGCTGGAAGGAATGTTCAACATTCTTCAAGCCAAAAGGCATCTTACGATACGTGAATGTCCCCCAAGGACAAATAAAATCCATTTTATGTTGGTCCTTGGGTTTGATTTGAATATGATTGTATCTCGAGAAACCATACATGAATGAAAAGACCTCGCAGCCAGCGCATTCATCGCCAATCTGATTGATAAATAGGGTAGGTAAATTAACTTTTGGATAGGCTTTATTCAAATCATGGAAGTCCATACACATGTGAATTGTGCCCTGTTTCTTATTAACCAGAACCGGGTTTGAAACCCATTTCGTCAACTGTATAGGGTAGATAAAACCAGCTTTGAGAAGTTTCTCTACTTCTGCCTTAATTGTTTCCAATTTTTGAGGATTGACCGAATGAACCTTCTGTCAAATTGGTTTGGCATCAGGATAATTTGTAATTTCATGCTCGAAAATTCATGGATCGATGCTTGTCATTTCCTCGTAATACTAGGAAGAAATTTTGCGAAATTCTTTGAATAATTCAGTGTAAGTTTGAATCTCTTTGGACGAGCATTCCGCTTTGATGAAAACATTCTCCACAACGCCGAGGGTTTTGGAGATATCTATTGGAATCATTGTAGTAATTATTTCCATGTTACCCTCGACGTAAACTCCGTGTGTAGCCATAGGATTGATAGGACAAGGCTTATCTCCATTCATGGTCAAAACGAATTATCCCACCTCTATTCTCCTTAACTCAGGAAGAAATTAAGATCTATGATGTATATCATCCCAAGTTCTATCGGGACCAGTCATTGTCTCGAGAATCACCTCGTCTGAGGAAAAGACAAAGTTTAAAGGATCTTGAGTGGAAAAAGAATCTTTATCCTGAATATGCTTGAGAACTGGATTTAACTTCTGTGCGAGAGTCAGATCGAGGTTGGTCGAAGTCTGCGAGACAATTTTATATGCAACCTTAGCCGCAAATAAGAGCATGGCCATGTCGCAATTCCCTATCCCTTCCATCGAAGCCGATGGGGAAGGTAAAGTCCACGGATCGTTAAAGTAGTTCATTCAAACTGATGGTAGTTGCAAAATTACATACCTCGGCTGGTCAGGAACAACCAATATAAGCCTTACGTCGCTAGAAAGCAACGGGTAATAAAAATTTCCCATAAATGATGGAAACAAACCGACACCTAAATTGACAGTGCCAGGTTGTGGATTATCAATCATCGAGGCCACGGAAGCCCCCGCTGAAGGGTCAAGATGAGAGTAGGACAATTGGCCATCATGTGGAAAACACAAGACTCAAAAAACTGTATCAACCACCACATGCATCGCATAATTCCAACTTCTTCCTAACAACAAGTTGTAGTCGAGAGGCACATCGACCAGTTCAACTTTGTCACACACAATTTTACCTTCCAACTGCACAGGAAAGGAAGAAATAATTATGTGTGGTCTAAACGATCGACGGTCAAATGTCATAATAAAAGTAGGCAACGGAGACAACTCAGGTTGGTCAATGGCCTTCCAACATGAAAATGGCATCATGCAAGTCGAGGCACCCTCATCAACCACAATACGAAAAAATGTTCTGCGTAAAATATTTTGTGGTGTAGGCCACTAGTATCCGAAAATCCACATGGTGAGGAAGATGGGGTTTTAAGTCATTTGGATAAAAAAAAATCGCTCCTAGGTTACAAGTCTCTATCACCCCCAAGGTAGATAACAGAGTTTTCCTCTACGAGGGGAAACTTTGGAGGACCTCCAAAGGATACATCGCGCAAGGGGTCTGTGCCAGATCTTATACAATGAATTATTTCTAGGTGGCCTTCACGTTTGGATTGGGAGAAGCCTTCTTAAACACACCTTTTGGGATGTGATTCATCGTTTCACCCACCACCTTATCAATTTGGAGAGGAGTCGAAGGGTTAGTGGCTTCCTTGTCCCTCCCAAAAGATTCTGACATTCCGTAGTCTCAGGCCCTGGTCACTAAATGAGCCTCGACATTCATCATATAAATATTTATGGTCAGATTGTTACTGGTGGGCACAGGGTGTCCCTGACTGCCCCCTATCGCGCTCTTGGATGCAGAAGCCTGAGCCATGTTTTTCCCTTGTGGAAAAGGGTTCATTAGCAAAATAGGTTTTTGTTGTGCTAACAGCTTCTAGCCTTCTGCAAGCCAAGGAAACATATGAGTTAGGTAGTCTTCTGTGCAGAGATTAGACGAATACTTCGACTTCTTCTTCTCCATTTTTCCCCCACTGGCGTTATTGGTAGTATTTTTATCCCCTTTACCCTTCTTATTTCATTGTTTTTTCTTCCCCTTGGACTTTTTTTTAGCCTTAGGTTTCGTGGACTGCACATTGTGTATGTTTGACATATGGGTAGGGGGAACGACCGAACTCAGAGTCTGGCTGGCCACAGTCTGTTGTGTTGAAAATTGTTGCAATTGATTTGGCAATAGGTCTATGGACTTGCTTTGTGCTGATCCCACAATACCGTAGACATGGGGTCCATAATTTTTCTTGGCCTTATCGAGAGAAGACCATGACGCATCCCAAAAACTCTTGTAGAGCATGCCAGATTAAGAGTAGATTAGTTCAAGTTGTTGGGCTCTCATAATCACCTCCTCTTATAAAAACACTTTGGAAGTCGCAATGTCCTTGGATACGCAGGGAACCAAAGACTTAAAGAACCACTCAAACAAAAAATCAGGAGGGACCTTGACATTAATTAATCTCTTTCTACGCCGCCATTCTCGAATATGAATAGAGATGTGGTCGGCCTTGGTTTTCTCAAAGTTGTCCATCGATTCAGTGTTGGCATCGTATCTCATAGGTAATTGGAAATGGTTCAGGAAAACAAATTCCAAGTCATTGAAGTAATATTACCTCAAGCCATCGATCTCAATATACCACTTTGCAACACCCCCCATAAGAGTGCGTTGAGAAAAGAGAAACTAGACATAGTCTTCATTCAATGAGTTTGACGAGCACCATAAATGAAAATTCTTCACATGATCACCTGGATCTTCACCAGGCTTTCCCTCAAATTTTAGAATATCTGAAGGTAACTTAGTCAACATGGGGGGCCAACATGGATTGTGAGAAATTGAGTCGTTCAGTAATCTCGACAAATCCGACAGATGTAACATTGCCAGAAATGATATTTTTGGTTGTCAATTATTTACAGGAAAAGAGGGTCTTGGATTTTGAATGGAAACATTTTTCCAGGAAAATTTGTACTGTTGTCCAGGGTTTTGGTAGAAACCATGGCCTTGACCAATGTAAGGTAATTGTGTCTGTTGGGGTGTCATCGACTGACTCCCAAAATTGGATGGCATAGCCTATGCGGGGATTGCTCCCTTTTTGTGTTCCAAGGATGATGGAAGGGGATGCCCCCAGCTGATCCGATGGACATGGGTATAGAGCCTTTCCAGGGGTTCCATTGAGCATGGAAGGGGTTTTCATCGACCGACATTGCTTGTGAGGGAATCAATCCCTGCCAAGGATTCCAAAGACCCTATGTGGAGAAAACTCCAGTTGTCATTCCTTGTGAAGGAATAGTACCTTGCACCAGGTTTTGTTGACCAAAACTAGGGTTTCCCTTAGCCAAGACAATAGCCGAAGAAAAAACATTGTTCCCAAATTCATCGACATGTAACGACATAGATCCCACCAACATTGTATAATATGAAGGTCTTAAAATTCCCCCACCAAACAAGCTATAATTAGCGTTTGGCCTGATTGGTTGTTGAAAAGCACCATCGAGCGAAGGGGACAGAGGAGGTATATGACCCCCAGCGTAAGGGATATCATTAAAAGGGACCTTAGTGCCCTTGAATGACCCTTGAATGAGATCTTTTGAGCTCCATGTCCCTAGACCCATGGTCTATAAGGTAGAATAAGTAAGAAATATTTTGGTATCAAAGTTAGGCATCCCGTATGAGAAAGGAGGGTTTGACGTGATCTGAATACAGAATAGTGGTCGTAGATGATAACGTTATTGGACCATTGCCTGAAGTTAAGGGAGTTGATACCACTATGGTCTTGACTAGAGAAGGTGGGAAATGAGGTAGGATGCCCCCTGCAGTAGTAGTCATAATGAGAGTATGAGGAATCTCGGACAAAGTAGCAACATTTCCTTCCATTGCTGCTCATAAGACTATCTGGCGGTCAGAAGATGTCACCTCAGGGGGAACAACCTGAATCAAGATCAATACTGACAAGTTAGTAATCAAAGGGTTATCTGGCCTAAGAGATTCTGTCCCAAGGTGGAAATGGTAGGTTCCTCCAGAGTCAAAAAGTCTCCTCATAGATCAGGCTTGAGCACAGTTTCCTTTGGTTTGGTCTCTTCAAACAACCCTTCTTGATCAAGTCTTCGCCTTAACGATGGCGGAGGTGGATCCAAAGTAATCGGTGACAGGCCTTGAAGCCTTCGCGTCCAGTGGAGATTTTGATCTTCCACTTTGTGAAATGATCAAATGACACAGTAAGGCTTGACTAGCATAGAACAAAAAACAAACACTAAAAAATTTCCTAAAGATAAATCAAGCAATCGATTATCTAGTAGGAAGGACAATTACACCAATTGACACAAGAGAAACTAACCTATGTAAGTGAAACTTGAAGATGGAAGAACCCTTCGGGTATACTCTGTGAAGCGTGATTGTTTTACCTTGGTTATGGAAGTATGTGAAGATCAAGGAAGAAAAGGGAGAATGCGAACTTCGCAGAAGACACAGTGACTATTACTAGGTCGAAGTGAGAAAAAGAGCAGAAAATACGGAGCAAAGTAAGTTGTTGGACGAGGAGATCAAGGGTGATAGATCAACAAGAAAGAAGGATCATGGACAACTCAGAAAGTGGAAAAATCCACTGTTAGATGCTTTGGAGAACCACGCGAGAAAGAAGGAAAGACAGGTTGGTGAAGCCCTGAAAATATGGGTCAAATTGACCTAGGGTTTGAGACACCTATGGTTTTTGTATCGAGGGTTTTGGGACACCTAGGTTTCAGCCTAAGGATGTTGGTGAGCTATTGTAATGTATAAATAAAGGTCATGAGGACCTAGTTTGGGTTGGTACAATATTATTGAGTATAGTTGTATTGAGGATTAAGACTGATTATTGTTGTGTGAGAGAGAAGCGTTAAGTGTGAGAGCCTTCTGGTATTGTAAGATTTTCAGTTGGGTGCGAAGATCGATCCTGCAGCTGGGTGAGTAGGAAGGGGAGAGAAAGAGAGGAGAAGAAAGAGGATCTGCTAGCTAAGAGCGCAGAGAAGAACTGTATGCTTTACCTTAATATATTATAGCACAGTTTTGTGGATGTAGCCATAGAGAGAGGGTGAACCACATATATTTTTTGTTGTGTGTGATTCGTATTCTGTCTCTATCATTGATATCTGTAATTGCATTACTGTTCTAGATATGACAAGTAGATGTGCAGGGTAGATCCAAGATGATAAGTGATATATAAATGTTGTGATTTTCTTGTGTTAGATCCACTTGGTATTCCTTTTCGTTGTAGACATTTATGTCCTGCAACCCCCTCATAACTGCTTCGAGTGAGACTACATCTACCCCTGTGAACCCTAGGTCTGCCCCTATGCCAACAAATGGTTTCGTTGCCGAGACATGAATCTTCTTGAGGGAATCTCAAGGTGGTTCCCATTGAAGACATAGATTCAAAAGTGGATAGAGGATCAAGAAAGGGACTTCGTTGAAGCCCAGAACAAGAACCCTAATATTAGTACAAATAATTGGTTCGAGAAATATATCTTCACTGATATACACAAAATTTTCTTTGGGGGAATCCATCAGGAGCTATATGAGTGGCTAGCTAGATTAGGAAATACCCAGTTTGAGATCCAATCTAGACCTCTTGTGGTTTGGACATCGGAGTTGATCAAGAAGGTCCAAAGAGTTGATAACATTATATCACGAGCAGTAGATCATTGGTTCAATAGCACCATTGGAGGGTACATCATAGAGTTTGTTGTTGACAGAATAGAATCATACAACCAAGCTGAGAGATACTTCTTCAAGGGACCCAAAGGAAAATTTTTACAATTCTTGAAGTTGAGACTCAAGATTCTATTTCATGAGAAGAACATCTTGAAGATACAATAGATTGGTCAGATCAATTCCTTTAACTCACGTTTCACTAAGTTATGCAATTGGATCCCTAAAATCATTCGACCTCAGAACAAAGATGCTTTCATGCATTACGACAATGCATTACCTTCCCCCTACCATCATAGGCTTGAGGAAAAAGCCATTCATAATCACGGTTTTGCTCTGCATACTTGTTTAGAGTATGAAGAAAAACTTGAAAGAACATGTCTTCCTCAGGGAGAATCAGTTAAACATACAGACATGTCTGCCCTCTTACAGCTAGTACAAGATATGAACAATTGTATGATAGCGTATGAGTGAAAGGGGATTGTGTTCTCTCTCACCCCTGGAGCTTCATCCTCTTCTCCACCTCCCTCTAGAAACCCAATTGAAAATAATTTTCATACTAAAGCTATCTTTCCTCGAAGTTGGTGTAAATTTTGTGAGGAACACCATGAGGAAGCAACATGTGAGGTAAGGAAGAGTGCCAGATTAGGATGTGACCTTATTTTTGTGCGTAAACCCTGAAATAAGTACAACCCTTAGTATTCGGGTAATTGATATGACAGTAAGCAATTACTCAATCATCTTGGGAAGAGATTGACAAAACTTAATAGATGCATACCTCTTACTCGACAGGACACATTTATCCATTCACCAGAATGGTAAAAACATTATAGTCCTCAGAGAGGGAAGGATTTCACCTTACATAGAGAGTGTCCCACACCCTAATGTAAACTATATTGAAGAGGACCTAGGAGTGTATTCCATCTTTGTTGAGGAGGATAACATTCCCTTGGAACGAATCGATTTGGATGATGGTATGTGGCACATGCATTTTGATGGCTCATGCTCAAATGACGGAAATGGAGCTGACATTGTCTTGATTTCTCATGTAGGAAAACTTCATAACTTTTCTTATAGGTTAGAGTTTTCTTGCACGAACAATGTCATTGAATTAAAATCTTTGTTATTAGGCATTGAAAACACCTATAACCTTGGTTGTGGTCACCTCTTAGTTTTTGGGTATTCTGAGCTTGTTGTGAACTTTGTACGTAAGATATACTCTCCTAGCAACAAGTTGATGAAACGATACACCCAAACTGTTTGGGTGCTTATGTTGAACCTATTATCTTTAAACATCACTCATGTTAAGAAGGAATTGAACTCAATAGTTGATCGGTTAGCTGTCTTTGTAGCTTCTCCTAATCGACAACTTTTTCCTCATAGACTTGATTGTACTTTTCAATCTCTATATCATCCGCATATCCCTAAAAATATATAATCTCAACAGGTTTTCCCTAATGATGAGAACATTTCTGCTTTCATTCAAAATGAACCTCTCAAGCAAAAGGAAATTATATCCATAGAAGATGGCAAGATTCCTAAGGGCTTGAATCCTCTTGAGAGTTCGCTTTCATTGAGTTATGTAGGAAATAAAGAGAAACAAAAAGAATAGGAGTCAGAAAGGAAGGTGGGTGAAACCATCTCCTTGAACATTGGGACACCTGAGGCTCCAAAGAATGTTAAAATAGGTGCCCAATGTTTTGATGAAGAGGAAAGGAAGTTCGCCAAGCTACTTGGTGAATTTCAAGATGTTTTCTCTTAGTCTTATGAGGATATTCATGGTTTTAATGATGGTCTTATACATCATGCCATCCTCATCAAGCAAGGAATACAACGAATTAGGAAAAAACAAAGACCTATCAACCCTGCACCAAAAGCAATTATTCGAAAAAGATTGGGAAAAATCTTGAAGGTTGGTATCATCCTTCCAGTCTAGTGTTCTGAATGGGTTTCAAATTTTGTCCCTGTCCGAAAAGCCACTCAACATATAAGTTTTTGCATTTATTTTCACACAATTAAGCGAGCTATTATGAAAAGTTATTCTACACTCCTTAACATAGAAATGATTTTGCAGAAGGTCACAGGGTCACATATGATGTCCTTACTTAATGTCCTTCTCAGTTACAATCAAATCAAGGTAAAAGGGACAAATCCTTACAAAACCACCTTTATCACTGATTGGGGTACCATGACTTATCAATGCATACTTTCTGATGCAAGTACCACTTTCAAAAGACCTATACAAATAACTCTTGATGAATTGATCAGTATTCATATCTATCTTGATGATCTAATTGTATATGTTAAAGAGCTGATAATTACCTCAGAGTTCCAAGTTTTATTTTTAGGCCCTTTCAAAATTGATTTCGCCCTGTGTACTAAATCTTACATTCTAAAGGATTTATAGGAGCATTTGTTTTCCTAGAGCACTAACAGTTCTCACTTGAAACATTACGTGGGACCAACATGAAAAGTTCTAACGTTGTTTGGATATTCTGTATACTAGTAGTCTAGCCCTGCTTTCAATTTTTCGCTATTTTCTTTTCTACTTACAATAGTTTGTTTTATGCTTTCTGTTTTTAGGAATTTCCTTTTGCTTTTACATTTCTGTCATTTTATCTCTGCTGTTTTAAATTTTGTAATCTTAATTTTTTCATGATTTTTATTTCTTTTTCACCTTTTAGTTGATTCTGGTCAAAGAATGAGATGTTGGATTAGTTTTGCCATAGTGACACTACTGCAAGATATCATTAGTCAATATAAATCAATCTTACACAACTCTTACGATGTCCCCCTGAAAGCACTTGAATTTGTTATCTACCTTTGTTGTTGTCTTTTAAAGAAATTGGTTATCTCCTGCTTATGTTTTCCATAAATTTCTCTCCTTGGAGTAAAGAGAAAATTATGGTTGAGTGATTATGCATACAGAGATAAATCCCCTCATACTTAACATTTTTCATGAGTTATTTCCAAATTCCCGATCATTTTTCCATTAAATCCTCTCACTTCACCCTATTGCATAATAATTCTGGTTATATCTTCTTAATCTAATGTTCTTGGTCTGTGAAACCATGAGTTCTGAGTTCTAAATCTATTGAAAACAAATTTCCCTGTGGAGATGTCAGTTTGTTGACAATAAAAACTGCAACAAATATTTTGCACACAAAGTATTGCTAAAGCCTATTCCCCCCCACACT
>JZKD02S2008574.1:22188-36878 GCA_000966675.3 Picea glauca | reverse complement strand
TGGCGTTGTTCCAATCAGTTAAAACATTCAAGGGGTCTCTGGCGATGGATCTCTTGAATGCCATCAGACCTTCAACTTCAGTAGCTGTAGCAATAATACAGATTGGAAATATTGGCAAAAGGAGAATCCAGAACGCCAAGGGTACCATTCTCATATCGAATCAAAGTTGAATCAATATTGTGAAGTGGGATCATGTTCTGCAATATGCTCAGCGGCACGATCCCTTTATAATATAAATGTTGTTTGTCAGCGAGCGCAATTTGGATCATCTTAAACATTCAAAAAGTATCACGTATGTAAAATAGTCGGGTAGACTTGTTGAAAGATATGAATGAATCCAGTAAAGTGAGCGCCCATGGTTGTGGCCGGTTTTGCTACACAGACAGAGAGCCGTGATGAGTTTTGTCAGGAATCCCGTAAAGTGAGCGCCCATGGTTATGGGCGGAAGTGCTACAGACTGCAGAGAGAGAGAGAGCCGTGATGAGTTTTGTTTGGAATGACAAGTTGGCACCATGTCACGTGGACAAATATGACCCTAACGCAATTAGAGTTTCCCGTTCCACGTGGATTTCCTTGAAATCTTAACAATAACATCTCTTGTTATGATGTATCTTAAACTCAAGTTTAAGATACTAAAACATATCACAACAACATTATAATCAAACCTCCATTACAACACAGCTACAACAACTCATCTGGATCATCCATGCATGAGTGTTTCAACATAAGATGAAACAAGACAAAAAAAGAGAATATTGAAACATGTCACAACAACATTATAATCAAACCTCCATTACAATACAACTACAACAACTTGTTTGGATCATCCATGCGCGAGTGTTTCAACACAACATTAAACAAGATGATGAAAGAAGCTGACTTATATTATTGAGAAAGTCTCAAGTCTCATACATAACCAGAGAACAGTTCTGGTATCAAAATATTACAAAATAGGGAGCTCTGATCAACCATTCGACGAGCATAACAAAATATTGAACTGACCTATTTATACTCATATTAGTGAACAACACTAGGAGAGTCCTCTGACCATCCCATCCAAGGATTTTTGTCTATGTATCCTTGTGTCAGATTGTGCATGTTTCCTCCTGTCAGTATGGGCCTGCAAGAAGAAATCGTCCATCGCGTTACCTCGGGATGACAATTATGTCTCCTTGGCCATAACTTCCATGCTTTTTATTTATGGACTGAGTTGAGGTTTCAACTACCATTCCTTGTTCATTAATTGAATCCTCCTCAGGATCGAAGTGTGGCTGGATGACTAGTAGGAGACCACGTGTTGTTGTTGGATACCACATTATACGCACAAGTGATTTCGGGGCCGTCAAAAGCAGTTTGGACTCACACCACTTTTAGGACCAAAATGAACCATCTTCCGCCACGTAGCCTCCCCGCAATACCGTGGTTTGGATTTCGGCTCGCCTTTGGATTTTAACACCTATGCAACTTGTGGCGCATAAATGATTGGTGGCCTACTATTTTAGCACCCCCTCCAAAGATTTACTCGCCTGCCAACTATGGAATCCTTCCAACCACGTTTAGATATGACACTAAACTAAACTACACGGGGGGGATCTTCGCTACTGAAAATTGTACCTACCTATTTTCCCGCGCTCATGGATGTCACCTGAAACCCTGAACAACTTCATGTGATAACACATTCTATATCTAAACTCTTAAAGTATATCAATACTCTATAACGATTCTTTTATGAAAATAATTCACTCCTATTCACTTACCTCTTAAGGTAGGGTGACTTCTCAATGATCTAAGCTCCAAATACAATATACTTCCACACATGTTCCATAAGGAGGACTCCACTCTTATTTGTAGCTAGTTAAAGAACCCTAATCATAACCACCTCCTAACTACTTTGTGGATCTTCTTCAATGAGGCAACATTATATTTACTCCATGCTAACTAACTAGTGGATTTTATTTAATTATAACAAACATGGTGAACATAACCACCTTACATTGAATGACCACCACATCTATACTATAATTACTCTAAAGGGCCCTTGCCCCCCCCCATTACACCCCTAGGGTGGATCCCAAACATTTTTTTCCAAGCCAAATCTCTGTGGCTTCATGAGACAATAATTCAAGCTCTTTATAGTGGTGTTGAGGCCTCAAATAGACCCAATTCACTAATCTCGGGGACCCCCATTTTTATATTTTTTCATCTTCGAATGTGCATTTCTTGACTCATTTTACTTGTAATGACCATCTTTTGATTTGCATGAAAGTTTAGAGTACTAATAATGAATTGGGTTTTTCCCTTATACTTTTGAGTGCAATGCCTTTGGTTCTCAACATTAAGATTCCATGACTTATTTGGTGTTAGCCCTAACTTGGTTTCATCTTTCACATTTATTGCGTAAGATTCCATGTGATAATCCTTTTCTTTTGCCCATTTCTTATGGAGTGATTGACATGTGTTTTAGTTACATAGCACATAAGATATATGTGTAGCACTCTCATGAAATTGTCATGGAGAAGCAAATTTTTCCCATGGCAACCATTGAATATTTAACATAATTGAAATTTGGCAAGATGCAAAAGAGAAGCATATTAAAGGTTTGCACCTCAAGATTGAATGAATTTATCACTAGAGTATTGAATGAGGAGTATAGCAAGGTTAATACATGAAGTGATTATTTATGACCAATAACTCTATAATGTCATCTCATGCCTCCCCATGTTATTCGATAAGCCTTTACCTGTTATTCGATAAGCCTTTACCTCTCTTGTGATTTGACCTCTTTCATGCATTGGTGTTTACAAGGTTATAACATACAAATATCTTTACTAGATGAGTAAATGCTTGAAGAAATATGTTACTAGATTTACTAAAACACTCATGCTCTTAAATGTAGTATCTTCAATACTTTGCATAAAGTCATCCTCGATGGATTTTGGTCGTGTGTTATCTTCATCTTCCATGTTTCTTGGTTGAAAATGGTGATTATATGATGTTTTGGATGGGTCAATCCTCTTCACACTCGTGAAAATGGGTTTTTAAATTCTTCAGGTAATCTAAGAATGAATTTTTTAGTCTAAACTTTGATGGCATTTTCTCGCTTAATGCATAAAATGATAATTGGCGTCTTTTACATTCTTGTTTATTATAACAATTATTGATTTATGGATTATGTAATGAATTGGTTTAACATATTTTCAAATCCATCCATATGTGTAGGTAAAACAAGCCTCAACCATGGTATTGGAAATGTGGAGGCAAGCTTGTTAATTTTAAATGACAACCATTCAACAAAGTCAAGAGGATGTCAAATTAGTAACAATAAGTGAGCAAAGCGGTGTGTACATGATCCTCATAGATTGACTTTTCCTTTAGGCTCTCAAATGTCGTTGTTGGATACTTTGCATCAAGAATTTCATGAATTGTTTGATTTCATTTGATGGCATCTTTCATTTTTCTTGATGATGATTTCATGATAATTAACTTTTTCATGTTTTGGTTTTAATTTTATTTTCTTGTGAGGCCTTGATCTTGCATACGATTTCCCTTAGCCCCATTTGCACACTTGATTATTCATTGGCTTATGTGATCTCATGGTTTGGCATCCTTCAATGCTTACTTTGTGTAGGTCACTATATGTCATCTCCATGGGATTAATAACAAATAGAAAACTACAACTATAACCTTTTGACAAATGGTATGATAGATTGGGTATTGGATTACTAAGAAAGGAATGAGCCACTGACATAAGCACATGAAAATGGAATGATTCTATGACATACAAAGGAGAGATAGATAACATATTAGAGCATATGATAGTTATGCCATGCCATATCTAATGAAAAATTATTATAACCATGCTATCCCCCACTTCTAGGGATAACTAAGGAGATAATATCTCTAGGCACTCAGGTTGTAGACATGGAGTACCGAGAGGCAGCCCGACACACAGAGCCCTTCATTCAGCGCACATCACCATACGATCGATGACAACAATGTCCACCATGTATAGCTTGGATAACAGAGGAAAACATGTCTTTCTCCATGAGGTAACAAGTCCAGTATTCAACATAATTGGCGTTGTTCCAATCAGTTAAAACATTCAAGGGGTCTCTGGCGATGGATCTCTTGAATGCCATTAGACCTTCAACTTCAGTAGCTGTAGCAATAATACAGATTGGAAATATTGGCAAAAGGAGAATCTAGAACGCCAAGGGTACCATTCTCATATCGAATCAAAGTTGAATCAATATTGTGAAGTGGGATCATGTTCTGCAATATGCTCAGCGGCACGATCCCTTTATAATATAAATGTTGTTTGTCAGCGAGCGCAATTTGGATCATCTTAAACATTCAAAAAGTATCACGTATGTAAAATAGTCGGGTAGACTTGTTGAAAGATATGAATGAATCCAGTAAAGTGAGCGCCCATGGTTGTGGCCGGTTTTGCTACACAGACAGAGAGCCGTGATGAGTTTTGTCAGGAATCCCGTAAAGTGAGCGCCCATGGTAATGGGCGGAAGTGCTACAGACTGTAGAGACAGATAGCTGTGATGAGTTTTGTTTGGAATGACAAGTTGGCACCACGTCACGTGGACAAATATGACCCTAACGCAATTAGAGTTTCCCGTTCCACGTGGATTTCCTTGAAATCTTAACAATAACATCTCTTGTTATGATGATGTGCACTAAAATCCTCATTAATTGGGCAGAACGTGGATAAGATTATATCTAGTGCCCCGCACAGTTCTAAGAGTAACAGTTGGTGGCCATATTCTTACTGCATGAACATGGACTAAAATTGAGGTCTCACCTACAAGTCTCCTAGGGGTATTCTCACCCCTTTCTACTCACTATGACCTCTACAACCCTCAATTCATGTAGAAGTTTCTTAACTTTTATTTCCATAGAAATCAAGTCTTATTCCATAGCTTACATTTTAGTTGTATTGTTTGTTTACTTCTTTTGTATTATGTTAAAGTGAGCAGCTCTAATAGACATGGACATACTTTATTATTTTTTTATATTGATCCTTAACTTTTAAACATGAATCACAAATAAGATATTATAAATGTTCAAAACTTCATTCTGTTAGCATTGAGAGTTACTCTCACATTGTAAGAGGATAAACCCAGTACCCATCAAAATGTTTGTGGAGGTAGGTTTATTAGTGGAGGTCAAATGGACGAAGCTCAGTACAATAATGTTTTAACACAGAAACTGGACAAACAATGCATAGGGAAATGAGGTCCTCATTAACTTCAGTCAGTGGTTTAAGGCTAAAGGTGAGCAGAATGAAGACTCAGTGAGAAAGGTGGACAAGTCTGCCATGAGCATCCAACCTTCAAGTAGCTTGGTGAAGAAAAACTCAAGCACAAGAGCACTCTTGAACTCAAGTTTAAGATACTGAAACATATCATAACAACATTATAATCAAACCTCCATTATGATACAACTACAACAACTTGTCTGGATCATCCATGCACGAGTGTTTCAGCATAAGAGGAAACAAGACAACGAAAGAGAATATTGAAACAGGTCACAACATTATAATCAAACCTCCATTACAATACAACTACAACAACTCGTTTGGATCATCCATGCACGAGTGTTTCAACGCAATAGTAAACAAGATGATGAAATAAGTTGACTTCTATTACTGAGAAAGTCTCAGGTCTCATACATAACCAGAGAACAATTTTGGTATCAAAATATTACAAAATAGGGAGCTCTGCTCAACCATTCGACGACCATAACAAAATCTTGAATTGATCTATTTATACTCAGATCGGTGAACAACGCTAGGAGATTCATCTGGCCATCCCATCCAAGGCTTTTCATCTGTGCATCCTTCTGTCAAACTGTGCGTGTTTCCTCCCGTATATCAGACGCAAACTCAGATTAGTATGGGCCTACAAGAAGAAACCGTCCATCGTGGTACCTTGGGCTGATAGTTCTATCTCCTCGACCATAACTTCCATGCTTTCTATTTATGGACTGAGATGAGGTTTCAACTACCAGTCCTTGTTCATTAACTGAATCCTCCTCGGGATCAGAGCATGGTTGGATGATTAGCGGGTGACCACGTGTTACTGTTGGATACAATATTATACGCACAAGTGATTTCGGGGCCGTCGAAAGCGGTTTGGACCCACACCGCTTTCAGGCCCGAAATGAACCATCTTCTGCCATGTAGCCTCACCACAATACCACGGTTTGGATTTTAACGCCCATGCAGCTTGTGGCGTTGAAATGATTGGTGGTCGTTGATCTGATCGCGATCTGTGATCTGGGCATGCCTACTATTTTAGTGCCCCCTCAAAATCTTTACTCGCCTGCCAACTATGGAATCCTTCCAACCGCGTTTAGAGGTGGCGCTAAACTGAACTGCACAAGGGGGATCTTTGCTGCTAAAAACTGCACCTACCTGTTTTCACGCACTCATGGTTGTCACCTGCGACCTTGAACAACTTCATCTGATAACATTGGCTCCACATGGGATGGCATGCTCCCTGTGAGCTCCCAAGAACAAGCAGTTTTAGTGCCTTAGCTTTTGGGTCATGGGGTCACTTATTCAAAGAGAGATCAAAGAGAAAGTGGTATTTACAATGGATGGAAAGAAAATCATGGCTTAAGAAAAATATTTTTTCAGAAAACGCCCATTGATAGGGCCACCAGAAACTTCAGAATCCTCCAAGTTTTGCAATTTATAAGTGTTATTTGAAAATACCTCAGAAATATTGAAAGGACCAATCCATAAGGCTTCAAATTTACCATGTTTTCCTTTGTCTTGCTTGGTTGCATCCCACTTGAGCACTAGATCAACTAGTTGAAAATCTTCCTTGCTTACCTTCTTGTCAAAGGATCGTTTTATCTTTTGTTGATGGTCCTGACCTTTATCAAGTAGTTTCTCCCTGGCTTGATGTACTTCTACCAGCTATTGTATCCTCCTGACCATATTATTAGGTTGTCCTTGGTATTCCCGGAGGAATTTTTCCACAAGTAAGGCATGATGAGTAGGAAAGATAGCCTCAACCCCATATACAAGCTGAAAAGGGGAAACACCAAGTGACCGCTTTGTTGTAACTTTGTCAAACCATAAGACAAATTTCAGCTTTGAGTCCCATGCTTTCTTATTGTCTTCTAACAATTTCTTGATGATCTTTATGAGGATCTTGTTAGAGGACTCCGCCAAACCATTTCCTTGGGGGTAGTAAGGAGTAGAATGGACTAATGTAATCTCATACTGTTCACATAACTTGATCAATGGTTCGGCTTTGAAGGAGGCAACATTGTCAATAACAATCCTGCTTGGACAACCAAATCTGGACATGGTTTTTATCCACTTGGTGAAATAATCATTGGCAGTCAAAATACACCCGTGTTGACCACTTGAGGCTGGGTGGATTTCTCCAATGAAGTCAAGACCCCACTGTTGAAAAGGTCCAAAAACCACCACATGTTTCAAAGGCAAAGATTTGAGCTGCTTCTTTCCAGAATTTTTTTGGCATTTGACACAAGCTCTAATCTTTGCACAAACATCAGTAAAGAGGCCAGGCTAGAAATACCCATCTCCGAGGATCTTATAATCTGTGTTTCTCCAAAAATGATGGGCCCCACATAAGTTGTCATGAAAATCAATTATGGCCTTTTGGGCCTCTTGTGGATCTAGACATCTCAAAATAACTCCTAGAGGATCTTTCCAATACAAAACTTGATCAATGAGACAATATTTGATTGCCTTAAGTTTCAAAGCTCTCACTTTGTTCTTTTCCAAGCCATCAAGAGGCCGCAACTTTTGTAGAAAATATATGATGTCTTTATACCAAGTGCATTATGCCAAGTTGGGGTTGATATGAGAGATTTTATCGACAAACTCAGCTTGCCGATTTTCTGAGTTTATGTTCATGAAATTAACCCCCAAAGCTTTGAAATTTGATTAAGCTAGCAAGCTGGTTAAACCTTGGCCTTTCACCAATTTAGTGGGCTTCATTTCAAGGCCAAATTATGGAATTTTAGTAATCCATTTGCTCCTCTTCCCATCTATGTCAGGCTGGATCAATATCTCTTTCACTAAGGATGAAGGGACATATACAACAATCTTTGAATGCAGAACATATACTCTGAAAGCCTTGAGGGCTTTGACCAAATAATAAGCTTTCTTTTCCATGATATCATATCTCATTTCTACATTCCTCAATTCTCTGTTGAAAAAGGAAATAGGCTGCTCTAACCCTTTTGTATTTTTCTGTAGCAAAACAACAACTAATGTGTCAAATGAGGCAAAGGAAAATATCGAAAATTTCTTAGAATAGTCAGGGATGATGAGCACAAGTGCTTCATTCAAGGCCTTTTTTATCTGATCAAAAGATTCTCGAGCCTCAACAATCCATTTCATCTCATTTCCCTTTCTAAGCATGGTCGTAAAGTACTTCACTAATTCAACAAAGTTAGAGATGAACCTTCTTAGAAAATTGATCTTACCCAAGAAAGACTGAACCTCTTTCTTAGATCTAGGAAAATGTAAGGTCTGGATGGCCTCTACTCTACTTAGATCAATTCTTACCCCTTCTGCTGACACAATGTGCCCCAATAATTTACCTTCCTTCATAGAAAACAAATATTTCTTAGGATTTAGAGAGAGACAAAACCTTCTGCACTTCAAGAAGAACTTCTTCAAATAATGACAATGCTCTTTGTCATATTTTGAGAACAGTGTAATGTCATCCAGATAGATGACTACAAATTTGTCTTTCTCCCCGATAAAGGCAATGTCCATGGCCCGCTGAAAGTTTGCTTCTGCATTCATCAATCCAAAGAGCATTTTAGGATACATGAATGTGCCCCAAGGAGTAGTGAAGGATTTCTTCTCTTTATCTTCAGGTAGGATAGAGATCTGATTGTAGCCAGAGAATCCATCAATCATAGACATCCTGGATGAACCAGTCACTCTTTGCAAAATGTGCTCCATCTTTGGAAAGGGGTAGTTATATTTTTTGGAGCTCCTGTTTAGATTCCTGAAATCAACACATAACCTGATTTCCCCATTTTTCTTCCTCACATGCACCAAGTTAGACACCCATTATGAATATCTCAAATGAATGATGATCTAGGCATCCAACAACGTTTTCACTTCTTTTTCCATAATAGGCAACAACATGGGATTTATCTGTCTGAGTTTCTGCCTAAAAGGCTTGGTCTCCTCTTTCAAAGGGATCTTATGTTCAATGATGTTGGTGTCATATGTTCTTAAATATTCATATTTCCAGGCAAACACATCAGCAAACTCTTTCAAAATCTTGACATACTCAACCCTTTGTTCCTTTGACAAATTGCTACACAATTTAACATACTTTGGTTCTTCCTTTGTTCCTAAATTGCATTCAGTCACATCAACATTTTCAATTGAACCTTTTATCTTTACAACCACATCATTTTTGTCAAACAATCTCTCCAAGGGGACAATTCCTTTTGGAATATGGTTACTGGGTAACTGAACAATATAATGGTCACCAATTTTATTTAGAAAAATATCAACATGAGGGCCTTCTTGAGTATCCTGATCTTCATCAATATGTAAAGCAGAAAATTCATCCACAATCTCAAGAAATATTTTTACCTCAAGATCATCCTAAAAAACCTTCCAATGTTTGACATTTTCAGGAATAGAGGGTCTATACTTTACTTCCACATCATACTTGAGTTTGTGGGGCAAAGGAACCCTGAACTTACTTGCTGAGACAACCAAGGAATCTGCCATATTGTTCTCCTCTCTTGGAACAAATGAGATATTAAAATCAAAGAAGAAACTATCAACAAGATCCCAGACTTCATTTCTATAGGTCCTCAACCTGGGGTGCTTAGCTTGATACAAATTTTTGACTTGATGAACAATCAACTTAACATCTCCAAACACCACTAGCTCTTCAATCTTCATGTCTTTAGCAACCCTCAAACCTAAAAAAAGGGCTTCATATTCTTCCATATTGTTTGTTGTTTTAAATTCAAGCTTGTAAGACAAAGATATGGTCTGTTGGGTAGGGGAAAGAAAGACTACCCCAACACCAACACTCTCCCTAGAATAGGCTCCATAAAAAAAAATCTTCCAAACAGGGGTATTGGGTGGAGGATCTTCACAAGAGGTAACAGGTTGCTTTCTGATTTCAATAGGTGTTTTAGGAGCATTAGTGAGTTGTAACATACTGGTTCCTAAATCAATATCAACTGTAAAAATTGGGTGGTTGGTAGGATTTGCTTCATCACTTATAATGTAAGAAATTTGTGCTTCCCTATAAAGCCTTCTATGTTCCCCCCAAAACACAGGAATGGTGGCATATGAAAGATCCATATGCAAAGTTCCCCCTAGTATTTTGATCCAATATCTAGACAAGAGCATCCCAAACTTAGGGGGGACATCAGCCACCACAATATCCATGACCACATCTTTCATTGACAACCGAAACAAGGAAACAACTAGGTATTTAATAACCCCAAGACACTTCACCTTCCTAGAATCAAATGAGTATAGGTCATGGTAGTTTTTTTTTAATTCCAACCCAAGCTCATCCATGACAGCTTAGGCATGAGGTTATGAGATGCCCCTGAATCCATCAAGCAGTTGTGCAACACTTTATCATGAATGTTCAATGATGTATAGAAAGGAGGGGATGAGTCATCCCTATCCTCGACCAAAGGTCCCAGTATGACAACTGGTTTTTCATCTTGGAGGTTGGCTCAATCTGTGGGATAAGATGAAGGTTCAGGCTGCGATATTTTGGAAAGGTACCTTTTGAACTCCTCATTCTTAATTATCTCCAAAAAGGTATAGGGAATTTAATCTTTTGAATCTCATTCTCAAAGCTAAAAAAGGAGGGAGGCTTCAAAATCTCCTTAACTTCTGGGGTAGGGATCTTAACCACTGCCTGGGGGTCTTGTGCCTCTTTTTCTTTGTTGCTAGCTGCTATACCCTTAACATGATTCTCTGCTCTAGTAGGATGATTAGGAAGGTCAGGCTTTCCCTCTTTCTTCTTTGACCTTAGGTTGTATCTATTTGGATTGCCATTGGTTCTTTCCCCTTTTCTCAGCTCATTTAGTTGGCTATCCATGAGAGACTCTTCATATGCATATTTGGTTAAATGAGGAGATGGAGAGGTGTCACCAAGACAATGGATTTCGGGATCTGCATCATCTTCCTCTCCTTATTCATCAGTAACAAGGTTATTTTGGAGAGGGGCTTGGATTTTTTGATCATCCCTATCCCTATTTCTTTGATCTCTTTGGATGATTTGAGGGGCATTATTGGGTCTTCTGAAATTACCCCTATTATCAACATTATGGGGGTTCCTATAGCTCTTATTTCCTTCAAATTTCAATTTCTCCATTTCTGTAGAAAGCGATTTTACCAGTTTTGTCAACTCATCCACTTGAGGGTAGGCAACAGAAGAATCATATGTTGAAACTTCATCCCTACCTTTTCTTCTGTCTCTATCAGATTTACTCCTAAGTTTGTCAACTGCCATTATATTAGACTCTACTTCAAGGGTTTCATCTTGCATATGAGCTAAAGAGGTATCTCTTCTTTCTCTCAACAAGAGGAAAAACTCAGGATCAAAAGCGCTGGCATAAGTAATCTTGGCAGAGGTTTATGTAGGCCTTAATTCAGTGGGAATCTTATTGTACATCTTGTTAAATATTTTTGAGAAGTCTGAAACAGATTCCCCCTCTTTCCTCTTAAGTGACCCAAATTTTGTAATATAATAAATAAAATCTTTTTTATCCCCCCAATGCTTCAAGAATGAATCATCCAGAGCCTCAATGCCAACAATATATCCAGGGGTCAAAACCATAAACCATTTCCTAGCCTCACCATCAAGGCCTTGTACAAAAACTCTCATCCACACATCTTCATTTTCAATGTTAAGATTATCTACATAACTATAAAAATATGAAAGGTGTTCTTCTGCAGTTATGTCTTCCTTCCATATGAACTTGGGCATGTAATTAAGGTAGTCTCCAACTGGGAGAGCATTCATAGGCTGAGGTAGAATGAGAGGAACATATCTAGTAGCCACTATAGCATCCATCATGTTTCTAGGAATATTAACACCCGCCATTGGGATGTGAACTGTAGGAGAACAAGGGGGAGATGGAGATTGAACATGTGGGACTGCAATTGTGTTTCTAGGAGAAAAGGGAAATGACTGAATGTTGGAGGAGAATGATATGGGGTTCAAGGGAAAATACATTTCCCCCTCTTTAGATACAACAACTTTGATATGAGGAGGAGTAGGAAAACCCAAAGTGGAAAAATCTTCTAAGCTCCTGGGTCTAAACCACTTTACATTATCAGGGGAAGTAGGGGTTTTAAAAATTTCTCCTTCTAAATGAAGACTAGCAGTAGGAAGTTCATTAGGAAAACTTTCAAAATTTAAACTTCTGGAAACTCCAACAGATGGTATAAAAGGAATATTAGATACAACTACTGGAGTTTTAAAAGGGGAATCATGTAAATTACCATAATCACCTGGTACAATAGTTGAAAGCCCTTCTTGAGGGGTATTTCCTTTCTTGATAATATTTTATGGGTCAACTTCAGGTGTTGCCAAAGGCAGTTGTGGAGTAGACCTCGTGTGTCTTCCTTTGGGAGCCACAACTGAAACAGTGGATTCGCCAGGTGCAAGTTGCAATCTTCAAGGTATTGATTTCTGATGCACCTTCCAGAATCATAATTTCTTTGTCGTTCAATCCTAGGGAAATGCCTTCAATTCGTTCCACGACAACGATGCCAAGAATGTTAACACTGAGAGTCAACCTCATATTGCAAGAGGATAATCCCAATACCCATAAAAATGTTTGTGGAGGTAGGTTTATGAGTGGAGGTCAAATGAACAAAGATCAGTGCAAAAATGATTTAACACAAAAACTGGACAAGCAATGCATGGGGAAATGATGTCCTCTTTAACTTCAACCAATGGTTTAAGGCTAAAGGTGAGCAAAAGGAAGAATTAGTGAGAAAGGTGGGAAAGTCTTCCATGAGCATCCAACCTTCAAGCAACTTGGTGAAGAAAAACTCAGGCACACGAGGACTCTTGAACTCAAGTTTAAGATACTGAAACATATCAAAACAACATTATAATCAAACCTCCATTACAACACAACTACAACAACTCTTCTGGATCATCCATGCATGAGTGTTTCAACATAAGATGAAACAAGACAACGAAAGAGAATATTGAAACATGCGACAACAACATTATAATCAAACCTCCATTACAATACAACTACAACAACTTGTCTGGATCATCCATGCACGAGTGTTTCAACACTACAGTAAAAAAGATGATGAAAGAAGCTGACTTATATTACTGAGAAAGTCCCAGGTCTCATACACAACCAGAGAATAGTTCTAGTATCAAAATATTACAAAATAGGGAGCTTTGATCAACCATTCGACGACCATAACAAAATATTGAACTGATCTGTTTATACTCAGATCAGTGAACAAGGTTAGGAGAGTCATCTGGCCATCCCATCCAAGGATTTTTGTCTATGTATCCTTGTGTCAGACTGTGCGTATTTCCTCCTATCAGATGCAAGCTCAGATCAGTATGGGCATGCAAGAAGAAATCATCCATCGCGGTACCTCAGGATGACAATTATGTCTCCTCGGACATAACTTCCATGCTTTCTATTTATGGTCTGAGTTGAGGTTTCAACTACCAGTCCTTGTTCATTAACTGAATCCTCCTCAGGATCGGAGCATGGCTCGACGACTAGCGGGAGACCACGTGTTGTTGTTGGATACCACATTATATGCACAAGTGATTTCGGGGCCGTCAAAAGCGGTTTGGACTCACACCGCTTTCAGGACCGAAATGAACCATCTTTCGTCACGTAGCCTCCCTGCAATACCATGGTTTGGATTTCAGCCCGCCTTTCGATTTTAACGCCCGTGCATCTTGTGGTGTCGAAATGATTGGTGACCTGCTATTTTAGCGCCCCCCCCAAAGCTTTACTCGCCTGCCAACTATGGAATCCTTCCAACCGCGTTTAGAGATGGCGCTAAACTAAACTGCACAGGGGGGATCTTCGCTACTGAAAATTGTACCTACCTATTTTCCCGCGCTCATGGTTGTCACCTGAAACCCTGAACAACTTCATGTGATAACACATTCTATATCTAAACTCTTAAAGTATATCAATACTCTATATCGATTCTTTTATGAAAATAATTCACTCCTATTCACTTACCTCGTACGATAGGGTGACTTCTCAATGATCTAAGCTCCAAATACAATATACTTCCACTCATGTTCCATAAGGAGGACTCCATTCTTATTTGTAGCTAGTTAAAGAACCCTAATCATAACCACCTCCTAACTACTTTGTGGATCTTCTTCAATGAGACAACATTATATTTACTCCATGCTAACTAACTAGTGGATTTTATTTAATTATAACAAACATGGTGGACATAGCCACCTTACATTGAATGACCACCACATCTATACTATAATTACTCTAATGTTTGTGGAGGTAGGTTTATGAGTGGAGGTCAAATGAACAAAGATCAGTACAAAAATGATTTAACACAAAAACTGGACAAGCAATGCATGGGGAAATGATGTCCTCTTTAACTTCAACCAATGGTTTAAGGCTAAAGGTGAGCAAAAGGAAGAATTAGTGAGAAA
>JZKD02S2008574.1:5685-21013 GCA_000966675.3 Picea glauca | reverse complement strand
CCCCTAGGGTGGATCCAAACATTTTTTTCCAAGCCAAAGCTCTGTGGCTTCTTGAGACAATAATTCAAGCTCTTTATAGTGGTGTTGAGGCCTCAAATAGACCCAAGTCACTAACCTCGGGGACCCCCATTTTTATATTTTTTCATCTTCGAATGTGCATTTCTTGACTCATTTTACTTGTAATGACCATATTTTGATTTGCATGAAAGTTTGGAGTACTAATAATGAATTGGTTTTTTCCCTTATACTTTTGAGTGCAATGCCTTTGGTTCTCAGCATTAAGATTCCATGACTTATTTGGTGTTAGCCCTAAGTTGGTTTCATCTTTCACATTTATTGCGTAAGATTCCATGTGATAATCCTTTTATTTTTCCCATTTCTTATGGAGTGATTGACATGTGTTTTAGTTACATAGCACATAAGATATATGTGTAGCACTCTCATGAAATTGTCACGGAGAAGCAAATTTTTCCCATGGCAACCATTGAATATTTAACATAATTGAAATTTGGCAAGAGGCAAAAGAGAAGAATATTAAAGGTTTGCACCTCAAGATTGAATGAATTTATCACTAGAGTATTGAATGAGGAGTATAGCAAGGTTAATACATGAAGTGATTATTTATGACCAATAACTCTATAATGTCATCTCATGCCTCCCCATGTTATTTGATAAGCCTTTACATCTCTTGTGATTTGACCTCTTTCATGCATTGGTGTTTACAAGGTTATAACATACAAATATCTTTACTAGATGAGTAAATGCTTGAAGAAATATGTTACTAGATTTACTAAAAGATTCATGCTCTTAAATGTAGTATCTTCAATACTTTGCATCAAGTTATCCTCGGTGGATTTTGGTCGTGTTCTAACTTCATCTTCCATGTTTCTTGGTTGAAAATGGTGATTATATGATGTTGTGGCTGGGTCATTCCTCTTCACACTCGTGAAAATGGGTTTTTAAATTCTTCGGGTAATCTGAGAATGAATTTTTTAGTCTAAACTTTGATGGCATTTTTCTTGCTTAATGCATAAAATGATAATTGGTGTCTTTTACATTCTTGTTTATTATAACAATTATTGATTTATGGATTATGTAATGAATTGGTTTTAACATCTTTTCAAATCCATCCATATGTGTAGGTAAAACAAGCCTCGACCATGGTTTTGGAAATGTGGAGGCAAGCTTGTTAATTTTAAATGATAACCATTCAACAAAGTCAAGAGGATGTCGAATTAGTAACAAGAAGTGAGCAAAGCGGTGTGTACATGATCCTCATAGATTGACTTTTCCTTTAGGCTCTCAAATGTCGTTGTTGGATACTTTGCATCAAGAGTTTCATGATTTGTTTGATTTCATTTGATGGCATCTTTCATTTTTCTTGATGATGATTTCATTATAATTAACTTGTTCATGTTTTGGTTTTAATTTTATTTTCTTGCGAGGCCTTGATCTTGCATACGATTTCCCTTAGCCCCATTTGCACACTTGATTATTCATTGGCTTATATGATCTCATGGTTTGAGATCCTTCAATGCTTTCTTTGTGTGGGTCACTATATGTCATCTCCATGGGATTAATAACAAATAGAAAACTACAACTATAACCTTTTGACAAATGTCATGATAAATTGGGTATTGGATTACTAAGAAAGGAATGAGCAACTGACATAAGCACGTGAAAATGGAATGATTCTATGACATACAAAGGAGAGATAGATAGCATATTAGAGCATATGATAGTTATGCCATGCCACATCTAATGAAAAAGTATTATAACCATGATATCCCCCACTTCTAGGGATAACTAAGGAGATAATGTCTCTAGGCCCTCAGGTTGCAGGCATGGAGTACCGAGAGGCAGCCAGACACACAGAGCCCTTCATTCAACACACATCACCATACGATCAATGACAACAATGTCCACCATGTATAGCTTGGATCATAGAGGAAAACAGGTCTTTCTCCATGAGGTAACAAGTCCAGTATTGTGGTAAGTGTCATTCTAATAATTTAAGCATTTGAACATGTTGCAAAGAATCATTTCTTGATTTTGAAAACATTTGCTTGGAAATTATGCTTTTTTCCCTATTTCACCTTGTCAAGTGTCATGGTTTCCTAGTAAGTAGCCACCCTTAGGGAAGGGGTTTCTACCAGGGGGGATCCTTGAAGGGTCATCATACCAATCCCGCTCATACTTTCCATCGTTCATCATTTATTCCCCTTCGTATCCTCACCTTTTGGGTTTTCGGGCCACATTGACCCAAGAAAGGGTTTGTACCTCATTTCATGGGAAGAAAGGGATAAAATCCCAGAGGTTTGTAGCTGGAAAGATAAAATCCAATCATAAACCTCCCATATGTTTGCCCAGGGATCCCGAAAACAATGAGATGTTTCTCGAAAAAAAAAATTGAGGGACCCCTAAAAATAACTAATTAATCAATCATGTCAACCAAGGTAAAGCAAGTCTGGGATTTTTTTTTATTGCTTACTTTAGTGCCCCCATTGCGTACTTGCTTGTCTTTGTACGTCCTTGAAATGTGAAAGCTTGATCATGGAGGCACAAGTTCACTTGGGGCAGGAAGCCCATAGATTGGATGATGGCCCACCTCTCTTTTTTACATGATGGAATAGGGGTGTTGCCTTTGGAGGCACTTGATTACCCCTTAGACATGGTATATTGCAGTAGCAACATGGTATATTGCAGTATCTCTATCTACATTCAAGACATGGTATATTGCAGTAGCAACATGTTGTACACAGGTTCTTTTGATGAAACAAACTTTGACAGATATATATGTTGAGTATGATGAGCCCATTCCAATATATTGTGATAATACAAGTGCCATCAGTATCTCAAAAAACCCAGTGATGCACTCCAAGACGAAGCACATTCCAATTAAGTATCACTTTCTATGGGAACATGTTGCAGAAAAGAACATCATAATTGAGTATGTGGGCACAAAAGAACAAGTGGCATACATCTTTACAAAACCACTTCCACGAGAAGCCTTTGAATATTTTTGCCAAAGATTTGGAGTTATTTCTACTCCAAAATGAATGCTTTTTGAATGTTTATCTTATATGTCTTAGATGTACACGAGGAAGCACCATAAGAGGACAGTTCAGTCGGGGGGAGCAGCCCCAGATGGAAAGATACCTTTGTCATTGATGACAAAGTGGGAGAGATTTATCATATGCAGAGGACAGAGGAATGGTTCCAGGGGGAGAAGATTTATCATATGCAGAGGACACATGCATGGTTCCAGGGGGAGCAGATTTATTAGATGCAGAGGACAGAGGCATGGTTCCAGGGGGAGCAGATTTATCAGATGCAGAGGACAGAGACAAATTTATCAGATACAGAGGACAAAGGCATGGTTCCAGGGGGATCATGAGTGATATGATTTCAGTATTGCATCAGAGTGTTTCCATCAATGCCAAAGGGGGAGATTGTTGATTAAGGTTGGTTGTCATTGATGTCAACCCTTGAAGAAAGCCCCGCAACACAAAGGTTTGGGTAATGGACCCAAGATTGTTTTATGTAAATATGACTAATTATTGTCTTGTCATGGTTGATAAGAAGTAAATATGGATGAACTCAAAAGTGGTCCCCTTATGGTGAAATCCCTCACGGGAAGATGCTTTGGGGAGTAAGAGAACCCATGCTTAATTGTGGAATAATGAGATGAAGGACAATGAATTTGTCAGTTAAACTATCCTAGATGGATAGTGCTTGTCATTCTATTTCTGGTGGTATGTGGAATGCCACATAACTCCTCACGATTAGAGAGTTATGGCCATGAGAAGTTGGAGACCCCAGGTTTGGGTAATAAATTCCTTGAAGTGCTCTGTGATTCTTTCTTCTGCCACCCTCTTTTCCTCCCACAACTGAATGATTATGTCTTGCACCTCTTTGAGATGTCTTTTGAGCTAATTTTCATTCCCTTCTCTACTCTGCGACGATGGCGTTTCAATAGTCCTTTCTGCCAATTGTCTTCTTAATTCTCTGTTTTCCTGATATAATTCGATGATAGCGAGTTGCGCTTGCTTCATCTATTGCGACAAATCCTGAACATCCATGTTTTCATCACCTGACCTCCTCCATCTTTCAACAATTCCCTTGCTTGAACCCTCAACAGGTTTTAGCCGAACAACACACATGACTAATCTCTCGATAATAGACTGGGTGTGAAATTCATTGGGAGGTTGGATCTCCTAGAGTTTCTTAATCAACCTTGGCCTGCCTCTTTTTTGGGGTGCTGGCTGGTGGGTCGATGAATCTTCTATTCCCTTCCCTATGACATATTCCCTTCTCACCCCTGCGTTGCGGAATGTTGTTTCCCTCGTAGATGGAGGAAGTTTTCCTTTGGGGTCTTTGGGGATGTCAACCGAAATCAGAAATGAATACTAGTCTTTTTTCAACTGTCTCAATTCTTCGACCACCATCAACTTTATCAATGACAAATGGGATAAATTTTTCCCCGGCTGGTCATCCTCGGCCTGGATGTTGTCTGTCGTCCTTTCCAAGCTTCGATGCAAGAAAAAAGGTAGGTTCGAAGGTTTTTTCCTTGTGAAGTGCATCAACAACCTGATGTGATATGGGTACACTCTGTCAAACCTTCCTTCACAGGTGAAATACCTTCTGATTACCTTTAGGAGATTTTGGAAAGACTCCTGGAGGTATTGGCTTAGAACGCCTGCTTCGATTTTCCCATTTAGGCAGTTGGGATTGATAAAGTCTTTATAGCATAAAATGTCTAAAGGCATGTCTTTAAACCACTTTTCACTGTGCAGAGGGATATCCATCACAATTGACAGAGTTTCCTTTGTCACTCGGAAGGTGATTCCCACAATGGTCATGCGGAACCCATTAAAACTGAGGGAGAACTGTTCAGCTAGCTTTGCATTGTACCCTTTGATCTTTTCACAAAAGCACATACATCTGACTTGTTCAAAATATGCTCTGATTTTTGGATCTTTGTTTATTAATGCCAGGTCTTGAGGCTCGAACCTCACGTCCCTGCCACTTCTCACCTTCTTTCTTATGCTTTGGGATGCCAATATATAATTGTTTCGCGCGCACGGTAATGAACGGTAACACCCTCTCTACGTGGTAAATAACAGTGACGTACTTCGCAGAGACTGTTGGAAAGGTAGTGACATAAACTTTGCGTGACAAACAAAATTGACCATAGGAGTCCACGACGCGATAGTAAGGCGCGATGGAAAATTCCAGCGTAGTAGGATATCATCGTGGTGGCAAATGACAATGGGATGCTTGTCACAGTAGGGAATTGTGACGAAAATTTCCGGCATGGTAGCAAAGTACTGGAGACTTGTCACGCGACATAGAATTTAAGCGCAGAAAGAAATTCAACGCGACATGAAGAAATTCCAAAGAAGAAAGGTTGACCACAAGAAGAAATATCGTCCAGTTCGCTAGTTTGAAGTGAACTCCAGCTGGCTTTAAACAATGGCTAAAAACGATGAAGGAGACGCGGTAACTTGAATGAACAAACTCACAATACGAACGATGACAATAAACTTTCCCACAGCGAAGGGCTCCAGGGCTTGCAGAAAAAACCAGAGACAATACACAAATTCAGAAAGTAAAGGAGAGGCATGCAAGGTGACCAGTATTTATACATGAACGAGTAAGAAATGGAATAATGCCAGAGGACAATAAATCCATGGTGACGAGAAGTTTGGAAGCAAGTTGAATATTTGCACAACAAACTCATGCGACGGGTACACTTTGAAGTGTGCAAAGTACAAATGATAAGAGCAACAAAGTATACATGATATGAGCGCTGTGAGTTTTTACCTTTCTGACTTCATAATTAGGTGATGAGGTTCATTATTTCCATCGACATGACCTTCATCCCAACAACTTGTCTCGATCTCTGGCATGTAAATTCCCCTTTTCTGACAGGACTCAATCTTTCGGGAAAGGGACCTTTACAAGTCGCACATGACTAATCATTACGCCCTTTCCCAATTCCAAGGGCCAGACCCACTACTTGTTGATTTCAACCCATTCGTTATTCGGTTCCTGACCCCACACACTTTGACACATGAACTACGACTTATCTAGGACTGACTCTAAATGTAAAAATAACGGTGCTAACAACTCCCAAAAATCTACCAAGTGTCGAGTTCCCATGTTGGGAATGTCACAAGATGTTCCTATGCAACTATGGTAAAATGCTTTTATTCTATAGAATTTAGGCGAATCATTTTAGAAAAAAATGAAAATTGACTAATATTTTTTTGGAAAAAAACATAGAAAACTAAGTAATGGCCTAAATTTAGCCCCTAAAATATTAAGTGCAAAATTTGAGTTTCTAAAGTGCAAAATCTAGTACTAAATGTTTTAATATTTGATTTCAAAATTGCAAAATTAAATTCAAAAAGTGATAGTATAAAATCACATTTAGAAAGTATCAATATAAGTTTCCAAAAGGTGCAAAATCAAATTCCAAAATTATAAATAATGAATCCAATTTTGGAACATGATATTTACACATTTGAAATTAGATTTTACATAATACAAACTCCCATTTTAAATTTTGAAAAAAAAAAATTATCTTAAAAAAAATTTAAATTTAAATTAATTCAAATTTAATAAAATTAAAGTCCAAGGCCAATTAAATTTAAATTAATTCAAATTTAATAAAATTAAAGTCCAAGGACACTTGGAACCACCTGGACAATGTTCGAGGACACTTGGAATTGGGTTGCCAGGGGAGTTATTAACCCCAACCACTAGCGCATAAACATTAACTTCCTCATGGCTCACACCATGAGGAGAGTTATGGTAGTGCACCTGGCTAGACTAACTGGGTTAATGGTCGCACGAGCAAGCCAGACCAGGCGCACCAAGACCAGTTTGGTTGTCAACTCGACTTCAATGGAGAAAAGGGTTTTCAACTCAGGGATGAGCAACAACAAACGGGCTTTCGCCCTGGTGTATTCCTCCATTCTTTATCTACCCTGGTGTATTCCTCCTTTCTTGCTCTTCGACTCTCCTAAGAGTTCTAGCATTGATGTTCTCTGTGTTTTTTTCTTGAGCACAAGCATCATCTACCCTGGCTCCGATACCCTCCTCCCACCATACTTGCTCAGTCCTCACAAGCTCCTTCACTGCGTTTCCACCAGTGCCTTCTCCTGCTCCTCCCAACACCATCTCTCAACCTCCATCCCTATATCCCTTCACCTCCATACTCTCTCCAAAATGCCTGGGGAAAGAGGGAAATCCAAGAGGGGTGCTAGTTATTACAACACCCTCTTTGTCGCAATAGACTCTCCCCCTCCCAACTAGCTCTTATTGCATTTTGCAAGCCCTTGGCACACCAACCAGAGGTCGCATGAGGCTCCTCAATCCACTCCTCTTCAAGTCCATGGCATCAACTCGATAAAGGAGGAAGCGTCATCCTCATGTGCACACATTCCTCCATCCACCCCTCTTTCTCTCCATGGTCTAAGCTCGGTTAAAGAGGAGGCACCACCTTCGTGTGTGCGCTCTCCTCTAGCCACCAATCTTTTGCCCCCCCCAATTGTCAATCCACATGACCCCTACTACGACGATGGTAGCTGCATGGTGGAGGAGGAAATCCCCCCAAGATGGCAGGTGGAGGAAAACGCAGCGGCAACCAACGAGATCACCACAGAGGTAGCTAGCAAGGAAGAGCAGGAGGAGCAGCGTCAACAATTCGCAAACCGCTTCACGTAGGAGCACCTCCAACTCCTCTTTGAAATCAGGCAGAAACAAGACGATCAGATGCACTCTCAGAGCATCCTTGGCCAAAGGATGGACATCTTGTTTGACGCACTAGCGGATGCTCCTGCGCATTCCAGATGCCCAACATGCGGCCATCGGTTCACCCCGGTCTACACAATTCATGGACAACTAGGCTTGACAATGGAGTGAAGTCTCTAGGTTATGGTTCTTCGTCAATTCCAGTTGCAGGATTAATGGCTTAGTTTACCATAGCAGTAGGATAGAAGAACATACCGTTTTTTCATACGCTGTTTTTGTAGTTTTGTTAATAGCAGCTCTGTCAATAGTTGGTCTTAGAGACCTTCCAAATACTGTACACAATTTTTTGTTTACGCAAATAGGATGCAAAATTTTGTGTAAGCATTTTCGTTCAAACAACTCTAGCATACAGGATGATGTGTCAATCTCAGAACATCTAAAAACCCCCTATTCTGGTTTCCTCTCTGTGATAGAACAGGTGACCCACACTTATCATTGTACAACTTACAAATGTCATTAATATAAATATCTACTTTTATTTAAAAAAAAGTATTTAATTAAGATGATAAATATTTAAAATAACGTTTATGTGAATCTGGTAACCTGACCAAACACTAGAAATTACGCTATCCATACATGGAACATGGAAACTACGCACGTGGGAAGTTGCCTTCCTAAACGACCAGGGTAAAAGTAATTGCTCATTTCAATTGGTGGCAGATGTTTCCAACTATACCTGAATGCATAGATCTGCCCCATAAGTGTTTAGTAACCTCCATAATGTGTAAAGTGTCTGCCCCTATTTCTTGTTCTTGCCCCTCACTTTCTCCAGCAGCGAGAACGTCGATTCAGTCCAAAGATAAAGCAATTGAAGTAACTAATGTAAGAACATATTTTAGATTGAAAATATTTTAGAGTTAAGATTGAAGTAATTGTTTATTTTATTTTTATTTTTTTGTTATTATATAAATGTGTATGAAATTATAATTTTTGTTCTTTAAATTATATTTTTAAATGTAAAATAGAATCACCATGTTGAAAAAAAATATCTGTAATATTAAAATTACTCAATTTTATAAATACAACACTTTCTAGCCTAATTTCAATCAAATATAAAAAAAACTAACTAAAATTTACAACGTTTAGAATACTTATATTAGACCTTGAAGTCCGTGTTTATTTGATAATATTATTTTTGGTAGTGATGATGACAGATTATGTTGATAATATTATTTTTGGTAGTGATGATGACAGATTAAGCCAAAAATTTGCAAAAGACATGCAGAATGAATTTGAAATGTCGTTACTTGGAGAACTATCCTTCTTTCTGGGACTTCACATACGTCAAAGCAACCAATGAATTTTTATTTCTCAAACCAAGTATATCAGAGAAATGCTAAATAGGTTAAGAATGGAAGATTGCAAACTAATTATCACTCCCATGCAAACCAATTGTAAGTTGAGAAAAGATGATGATTCGAAGTCTACAGATCAGAGACAATATAGGTCAATGATTGGAAGCCTACTATATGTGACAACATCCAGACTAGATGTAATGCAAGAAGTTGGACAGGTGGCACGATTTCAAGCAGCACCAAAAGGAATCACATGTATTAGCAGTAAAGAGGATTTTCATATATCTCAAAGGAACAAAAGATTTTGGATTATGGTATCCAAAAGGAAAAGATCTATCACTTACTGCCTACATAGATGCAGATTGGGCAGGTTGTATTGATGACCGATGAAGTACTAGTGGAGTAGTGTTCTACTTAGGTGGGCGTTTGGTATCATGGCTAAGCAAAAAACAATCATCAATATCTCTATCTACATTCAAGACAGAGTATATTGCAGTAGCAACATGTTGTACACAGGTTCTTTTGATGAAACAAACTTTGACAGATATATAGGTTGAGTATGATGAGCCCATTCCAATATATTGTGATAATACAAGTGCCATCAGTATCTCAAAAAACCCGGTGATGCACTCCAAGATGAAGCACATTCCAATTAAGTATCACTTTCTATGGGAACATGTTGCAGAAAAGAACATCATAGTTGAGTATGTGGGCACAAAAGAACAAGTGGCAGACATCTTTACAAAACCACTTCCATGGGAAGCCTTGGAATATCTTTGCCAAAGACTTGGAGTTATTTCTACTCCAAAATGAATGATTTTTGAATGCTTATCTTATATGTCTTAGATGTACACGAGGAAGCACCATAAGAGGACAATTCAGTTAGGGGGAGTAGCCCCAGATGGAAAGATACCTTTGTCATTGATGATAAAGGGGGAGAGATTTATCAGATGCAGAGGACAGAGACAAATTTATCAGATACATAGGACAGAGGCATGGTTCCAAGGGGAGCACGAGTGATATGATTTCAGTATTGCATCAAAGTGTTTCCATCAATGCCAAAGGGGGAGATTGTTGATTAAGGTTGGTTGTCATTGATGTCAACCCTTGAAGAAATCCCCACAACACAAAGGTTTGGGTAATGGAACCAAGATTGTTTTATGTAAATATGATTCATTATTGTCTTGTCATGGTTGATAAGAAGTAAACATGGATGAACTCAAAAGTGGTTCCCTTATGGTGAAAGCCCTCACAGGAAGACGCTTTGTGGAGTAAGAGAACCCATGCTTAATTGTGGAATAATGAGATGAAGGACAATGAATTTGTCAGTTAAACTATCCTAGATGGATAGTACTTGTCATTCCATGTCCGGTGGTATGTGGAATGTCACATAACTCCTCACGGTTAGAGAGTTATGGCCATGAGAAGTTGGAGACCCCAGGTTTGGGTAATGAATTCCTTGAAGTGCTCTGTGATTCTTTCTTTTGACAACCTCTTTTCCTCCCACAACTGAATGATTACGTCTTGCAACTCTCCGAGATGTCTTTTGAGTTAATTTGCATTCCCTTATCTACTCTGCGACGATGGCGTTTCAATACTCCTTTCTGCCAACTGTCTTCTTAATTCTCTGTTTTCCTGATATAATTCGATGATAGCGAGTTGCGCTTGCTTCATCTGCTGCGATGACTCCTGAACATCCACGTTTTCATTGCCTAACTTCCTCCATATTTCAACAATCCCCCTGCTTGAACCCTCAACAAGTTTTAGCCGAACAATGCACATGACTAATCTCTCGGTAGCAGACTGGGTGCGCGGTTCATCAGGAGATTGGATCTCCTCGAGTTTCTTAATCAACCTTGGCCTGCCTTTTTTTCGGGGTGCTGGCTGGTGGGTTGACAAATCTTCTATTCCCTTCCCTGTGACATCTTTCCTTCTCGCCCCTGCATTGCAGAATGTTGTTTCCCTAGCAGATGGAGGAATGTCTCCTTTGGGGTCTTTGGGGATGTCGACCGAAATCAGAAATGAATACTAGTCTTTTTTCAACCGTCTTAATTCTTCGACCACCATCAACTTTATCAATGACAAATGGGATAAATTTTTCCCTGGTTGGTCATCCTCGGCCTGGATGTTGTCTGTCGTCCTTTCTAAGCTTCAATGCAAGAAGAAAGGTAGGTTCAAAGGTTTTTTCCTTGTGAAGTGCATCAACAACCTGATGTGATATGGGTACACTCCGTCAAACCTTCCTTCACAGGTGAAATACCTTATGATTACCTTTAGGAGATTTTGGAAAGGCTCCTGGAGGTATTGGCTTAGAACACTTGCTTCGATTTTCCCATTTAGGTAGTTGGGATTGATAAAGTCTTTATAGCATAAAATGTCTAAAGGCATGTCTTTAAACCACTTTTCACAGTGCAGAGGGATATCCGTCATAGCTGACAGAGTTTCCTCTATCACTCGGAAGGTGATTCCTGCAATGGTCATGCGGAACCCATTAAAACTGAGGGATAACTATTCAGCCAACTTTGCATTGTACCCTTTGATCTTTTCACAAAAGAACATACATCTGACCTGTTCAAAATATGCCCTGATTTTTGGATCTTTGTTTATTAATGCCAGGTCTTGAGGCTCGAACCTCACGTCCCTGCCACTTCTCACCTTCTTTCTTATGCTTTGGGATGCCAATATATAATTGTTTCGCGTGCACGGTAATGAACGGTAACACCCTCTCTACGTGGTAAATAACAGTGACGTACTTCGCAGAGACTGTTGGAAAGGTAGTGACATAAACTTTGCGTACAAAATTGACCATAAACTTTGCGTGACAAACAAAATTGACCATAATTTGAATCCATGTATAATAGATATTGAGTGAATCTACCCAATGCTCACAATAGCACTGTCAAGCGGATCCAACACCCTAACTTTATCCCCTTCTTGGAGTTTATCAATACATTTATGGAAAAACAAAACAAAAAATACACATTATATTGAGATATGAAAATTGTTTCAACAAAAATTATATTCTAATTATATTTAGCATATTCCCCAACACATAGATAAAAAAATCAATCTATAACTCTATCAACAAAAACAACCAGGAAGGGGAGGAAAGTGTGGGGGGTTCTCTATGGCCCCAAAGGAAGATGAGAATTGGAGTATACAGTGTACTAAGGAATCCAGTTGGAAAAACAAAAGGGGGATTATGTTCTGAATATAGTAGGAGATTCTCAAATTAATATAAATTAATATAGTAGGAGATTCAATAATATAAAATCAGATTTAAAAAGTATCAATATAAATTAATCAAATTTCAAAAATATAAATAATGAATCCAATTTTAGAATATGATATTTATACATTTGAAATTAAATTTTACATAATACAAACTCCCATTTTAAACTTTGAAAAAAACAATTTATTTAAAAATAAAAAATTAAATTAATTCAAATTTAATAAAATTTAAGATAAAGCAATTAAATTAACTAATGTAAGAACATATTTTAGATTAACATTGAAGTAATTGTTTTAAGTTTTTGTTCTTTTTGTTGGTATAAGTGTGTAGGGTCTGTTTATAAAATTTATAGTTTGGTTGTTTAAATTGTATTTTTAAATGTAGAATGGATTTAGTATATTGAAAAATGAAATTTTTTTAAAATATTAGAATTATACAAAATTAACCATTCAAATTTATAAATATAATAATTTCTAATCTAATTTTAATCAAATAAAAAAAAAACTAAAATTTACAATGAAGACATATATTACATCTCAAATTTATAAATACAATAATTTTTAATCAAATTTCAATAAAAATAAATAAAATTAAAACTTACAAAAATTAGAATACTTGATGACATATATTACACCTTGAAGTCCATGTTTAATACAGATATTAGTTTAATATTTGAAAACTCACCCCAATACTTTTTCACATAGTAAATGATATGGAATAGATGATATGGGAGTAATAAAGCTGTAACCCAAGGACCCAAGCTAAGCTCAACTCGTCAACTCCCCATAACACAAGGGTGTGTGGGCACGTCATGCCAACTGAACTAACCCTTTGGCTCCACCTCAACAGTCTGTCCGTGACCCAACCCATCACAATTACATTAAGATAAAAGCAAACCAATCGAATCAAATGTTAATCCCTACCGTCACTACTCTCTTTGATATCCAAGAGCCAGAGCAGCACTTGGTTCATGCTTGGACGATCCTCTGGAATTGATTTTGTACACAACAACGATATCTTTAGTAACCCCATTGCCATCTTCTCCTCTTCTTCTGTCCGCAATAGAACAGGATCAATTACAGTAACTAGGCTCCCATCATTCAAACTATTTTCTATCCATTCTTGCAAACTAGTTGCTCTCATTTCGTCAGAACCGGATCCGGACGAGCTGATAATACTGGTGGGTCTTCTCCTTGTCAACAACTCCATGAGGATTATGCCAAAGCTGAACACATCTGCTCTCGGAGTCACCTTCGCCATATATGCAAACTCTGTAAATAATTGCAGAGCACGTTGTTAACAATCAGAAGTTATGATATCATTAAAAAGAAGAGAAAAAAACAACAGAATATGAAGGTGTTCTTGCCAGGCGCCAAGTAGCCGATGGTCCCTTGAAAAACAGAAGATGTTCCCTGGCTCTGGCTTTCTTGCTGGAGATGGACGCCGAGCATTCTAGCAGTACCGAAATCGCTCACGTGGGCTTCAAAATCTTCGTCCAGAAGAATGTTTGCGGGCTTCAGATCGCAGTGCACGATGGGAAAATCGTAATTCTCGTGCAAATAAACCAATGCTTGAGCTATTGATATGCTCATACCCACACGCTTTGACAAATCCAACCGTTCACTTGGATGCGCAATATTCTGATCGTGGAGGAGTTCATCAAGGTTTCCATTTGGCATCAACTGCGTTACCAGAGCCCTCAACCTGCTATCCCACGCATATCCCACCACTTTAACCAGATTTCGATGCCTAATACGAGCCATGGTATAGAGCTCCCTCTTAAAACACCGTTCCACTTCCTTGGAAGTTTCTATCTTCATTGTTTTCACAGCCACCACATTGCCATTGCTCAGAACGCCTCTGTACACAGTGCTGCTGCTGCTGCTTCCGATTATGTTATGGGCACTGAATGAGTCCGTCGCATTCTCTAGATCTATTCTAGTAAACCTCGTCAATAGCTCTTTAGGCATATTGATTTCCTCCGATTCCATAATATTCTTTCTGCTTCTGCTCCGATAAGAACGAATAAATACAAAACAAAAGGGTAAAAGGATTATAGCACTTGCTGCAATAACTGTAGCAACCAGAAGAATGGTATGCCGACGAGAATGGAGAGCTCCCTTTGTGGCGCAGGGCCGCGTTGGGAAGACCACACCGCAAAGCTTAGTGTTTCCCAAGAAACTCGTCGAATTAAAACTTGTCAAAATCCCAACTTGAGGAATGAGACCTTGAAGTTCATTGTTCGAAAGATTGAGAGATTTCAAGCTTGTCAAGTTTCCCAACTCAGATGGTATGTTCCCTGTGAGCATATTTGAAGATAAATCCAGACTTATCAAGAGCTTAAGTTCTCCTAATTCTGCCGGGATCTCTCCTTCTAAGAGATTGTTTGACAGATTTAGAAATAGGTCCAAGTTCTGCAGACGTGATAGAGCCACAGGCATCTGACCTTGCAGAGCATTTCTCGATAAATCGAGACCCCGAAGACCGCTGCATCCGCCCAGAGAAGAGGGGATTGCTCCCAGCAGATTATTATTAGACAGATCCAGCAACTGCACCATTTTCATTCCTCCTAGCTCAGATGGTATTGGACCACTCAATAGGTTATGAGACAGATTGAAGTTTATCTGTAATCCCTTCAAGCTGGCCACTGATCTGGGAATGGAACCTGTAAGCTTGTTACGAGAAATGTCCATATTTTGGAGTCTCGTGCACTTTCCCAGGCTCGAAGGGATCGTGCCACTGAGCATATTGCAGGACAAGTTGAGAAAAGTCAGCCATTCGAGTTTTGATATTGCGTCTGGAATGGCGCCTGTGAGTTTATTCGAGTCAAGCCTCAGCTCCGCAAGCTCTCTACAACTAGAAATCTCGATTGGAATTGTTCCAGTTAAGGAATTTCTGTGCAGGTAGAGTCCTTGAAGGTGAGTGAGGAAACCCAAAGATGGAGGAACGGAGCCGCTGAAATAATTGCTCCCGAGGTTCA
>JZKD02S2008563.1:32951-46731 GCA_000966675.3 Picea glauca | reverse complement strand
TGTAATCTCTCTTTCACATTTAATATGATACAGTAATATGATTCTTTTCTATAAATCTTGTTGTGTTTTATTGTATGATTCCTTGATCACATACATAGGTTTATATTGAGTTTATACTATTGCTATCACTTTGGTTGGTTGCATTCTTTTGCAGGTTCATCATCGTATGAGCATTGGAATGGAGCTAGGATGGCGATGGCGAGAGGAAGTAACATTTAAATGGTATGTCACCCATCCCTCTTTAGTTAGTAAATTCAATATTTAAAACTTAAGGAAAACGTCATGTTCTGGTGTGTTTTGTTCTAGATCTAGGTGGATCTAGGGAGATCAGTTAGTGTCCGCACCTACCAATTTGTCCGATAACAAAATTGGCGACTCCACTGGGGATCGAACCCAAAATCTCTGGTTTCATTCCTATCTACGCATTGTTGGGTCAGAGTCTCACACAACATCAGTTTCATCTATGTTTCCTTTGAGTAACAACAACCCTTAATAACATTGCACAATTTTAAAATTTAACTAGTAACTCTTTTCTAGGGCTCTATTACACCAACAATTAGCTAGGCTAGCGCTTTGGAATAGGCAGAGAGATACACTCTCCAAAGCACAAAACACACAATAGAATCTTGTTTTAAGTAGTGTCAAATTCCATTTACAACATTTCGTCCTGGGAAGCCCTTCTTACACAAGGGTCAAACCCGAGGTCGCATTGATATTGACAGAGTTACTCACCTTGCTTTGTTGATATCAGTGTAGAGATTGCACATATTACGGGGGTCACTTAGAGGTATACCCACAATGATGAGTGGAATCCTCTTGAGTTGATTTCGAGCTAGATACCCTACCTTTGCGTGTGGATCGAACTATCGACTATCCCCCCAGGATTTATTGTTGTAAGTGGTAACCTTAGTGGCCTATCTTTTTAGGGTCTTACACAAGGTGACTGTGAAGGGGCAAGTCTTCACGGTACCTGGAATCGACGTTGGCCAAACTCACTCGATCTCCTTGGAGGGTATACCCATGATTATGTGTGGAAGCTTGCACCAAGGTGTAAGTCTGTTAAGAAGGTCATCAACGTAAATTTTCCACCCGCTCTATCTCAACCCCTTCTTACATTGTTCCCGCGATGTTGGATTTCATCACCAACTAGTGTGCTCATTGTAAGAAGGTTTTGTTTGTTTGCTTGCTTCCTAGATTTTTAATGTGTGTTGTTTGTTTTCAATAACAGACTCTAGGTTGGATTTATTTAATGGATTCAGTTCCTAGAATGACCAATGAAGGAACCCCTACTCCATGGGAACCTTTTGTTTTTCCTTCTTATGGAAACATTGGTCCTCCTCACATCGCTACTTTGAGCCTTCCAGGTCTCACAATTGGATTGTCGGTGTCATTGTTTTCCACTCAGGTAATCCTGAATGCGGTAAGTGCTTCGGTCATAAGCACTTCCCCCCAAGAACATAAACCTCATGTTGATCCTTCACCATATTCACCAGTAAGATCTTCTTCACCTTATTCGCTTGCAAGGTCACCTTTCGTTTCATCTTCTTCGTCGAGCAAAAGTTATGAAGCTAGTAACTCGGTGAATAAGAAGAAGAAGAAAAGGAAGAATAAGAAAAATAAAATTAAGCAAGGATCCAAACTTCCGACCACTGTCAAACATGTTGGAAAACAACCAGTTACTGTTAATTGTGCTGGGAGTGTTGATGATGTCAAGATCACCCAAACAACCCGTAAGCCCAAATACCCTTGCAGGCTTTGTAAGGGTAGCCATCTTCTTAAGGAATTCCCTGGTCTATCCAAGGTTATAGAAGCATGGTCTACACATCCTCGCCAACGTATGTCATTAGCCTCTGAACAACATGTTGATGACTTCCCATCGACTAGTCACGATTTAGTTGGGAAGAAGAAAAGTAGAGCCAAGTTCTCGTGTATGTTATGCAAAGGGATTCATCTAACTCATATTTTCCCTCATATGGAAGAAGCCTCGAAATTCTTGGAAGACATGATTGTTTCACAGCCTCAACTTCCAGCTTCTTATTGCAAGCTTTCTCTCAACCCACCTGTAGTTGATGGAATGATCAATCCGGTGCCTTCGTTGGTCAATCCGATTGATCATGTCGTCAATGTGGTCACGTCCTTAGTTGAACCAGGTGGCAAAGTGGTTGATCCGATACCATCCTTGGTCAATCCTTCTCTCCCCTTAGAGAGTGAAACTAAAGCAGTCGATCCGATCCCATCCTCAGTCGATCCCACTCTCCCGTTAGAGAGTTTCACCCAAGTGGTCGATCTGTTTCCATCTGTTGACCCCATTCTCTCCTTGGAGAATGAAACTCAAGTGGTCAATCTAATCTCTGCATCTGTTGATCCTACTCTCCCGCTAGAGAGTAAACCTGATACTTCCCATGTTTTTCTCATTGATACAAAATCTACCATGCCGGGGGCTATTCCTCCTTCTTCCATGGAACCTCCTCTAAGTAATGAGGCCATCCGTTTTGATTGGGGTGTGCTAACTGGACCTCATCTTCCCTCTGACATTCCTTTCCAGATTACAGTATAGGTTTGTGGTCGAGAAGTTCCTCAGACACTGATAGATGAAGGTGCATCCATTAGTATTTTGTCCTCTTTTGCTTGGCAAGCTTTGAGTTGTCCTCCACTTGCACCGATTACACAGAATCTGTTAGCTTTTAATAGAAGAACTAGTCAACCTTTAGGGACCCTTCCTCAGTTTCCTCTAACTTTAAGAGGGAAAACTATCTTTATTGATGTCATGGTAGTCCAAGACCCCTTGGATTTTTCTTTACTCCTTGGGCGAGATTATGTATATTCCATGAAAGCTATTGTGTCTACTCTTTTTCGTGTGATATCTTTCCCTCACGATGGACGGGTTGTGACTGTTGATCAAATTTCATTCATTAACCCTGCCTAGATTGCCTCCCTGAATGGTTCTTATATGTAGATGGTATCACCCCCACCATAGGTCAATTATGTGGTGTTGTCTCCCATGACTTCAACTTACAATGATTTAGATCCAGTAGTTGACATGGTGATCTCTTCGGTAGGGCTATTGGAGCTTGATCTCCTTACCCCTATCGAGACCCTCGACATGTGTTCCTTCCAGAGAATTTTTCTTCCNCCTGAATGCGGTAAGTGCTTCGGTCATAAGCACTTCCCCCCAAGAACATAAACCTCATGTTGATCCTTCACCGTCTTCACCAGTAAGATCTTCTTCGCCTTCTTCGCTTGCAAGGTCACCTTTCATTTCATCTTCTTCGTCGAGCAAAAGTTCTGAAGCTAGTAACTCGGCGAATAAGAAGAATAAGAAAAGGAAGAATAAGAAAAAGAAAATTAAGCAAGGATCCAAACTTTCGACCACTGTCAAACATGTTGGAAAACAACCAGTTACTGTTAATCATGCTGGGAGTGTTGATGATGTCAAGATCACCCAAACAACCCGTAAGCCCAAATACCCTTGCAGGCTTTGTAAGGGTAGCCATCTTCTTAAGGAATTCCCTGGTCTATCCAAGGTTATAGAAGCATGGTCTACACATCCTCGCCAACCTATGTCATTAGCCTCTGAACAACATGCTGATGACTTCCCATCGACTAGTCACGATTTAGTTGGGAAGAAGAAAAGTAGAGCCAAGTTCCCGTGTATGTTATGCAAAGGGATTCATCTAACTCATATTTTCCCTCATATGGAAGAAGCCTCGAAATTCTTGGAAGACATGATTGTTTCACAGCCTCAACTTCCAGCTGCTTATTGCAAGCTTTCTCTCAACCCACCTGTAGTTGATGGAATGATCAATCCAGTGCCTTCGTCGGTCAATCCGATTGATCATGTCGTCAATGTGGTCACGTCCTTAGTTGAACCAGTTGGCAAAGTGGTTGATCCGATACCATCCTTGATCAATCCTGCTCTCCCCTTAGAGAGTGAAACTAAAGCAGTCGATCCGATCCCATCCTCAGTCGATCCCACTCTCCCGTTAGAGAGTGTCACCCAAGTGGTCGATCTGTTTCCATCTGTCGACCCCATTCTCTCCTTGGAGAATGAAACTCAAGTGGTCAATCTAATCTCTGCATCTGTTGATCCTACTCTCCCGCTAGAGAGTAAACCTGATACTTCCCATGTTTTTCTCATTGATACAAAATATACCATGCCGGGGGCTATTCCTCCTTCTTCCATGGAACCTCCTCTAAGTAATGAGGCCATTCGTTTTGATTGGGGTGTGCTAACTGGACCTCATCTTCCCTTTGACATTCCTTTCTAGATTACAGTATAGGTTTGTGGTCGAGACGTTCCTCAGACACTGATAGATGAAGGTGCATCCATTAGTATTTTGTCGTCTTTTTCTTTGCAAGCTTTGAGTTGTCCTCCACTTGCGTCGATTACACAGAATCTGTTAGCTTTTAATAGAAGAACTAGTCAACCTTTAGGGACCCTTCCTCAGTTTCCTCTAACTTTAGGAGGGAAAACTATCTTTATTGATGTCATGGTAGTCCAAGACCCCTTGGATTTTTCTTTACTCCTTGGGCGATATTATGTCTATTCCATGAAAGCTATTGTGTCTACTCTTTTTCGTGTGATATCTTTCCCTCACGATGGACGGGTTGTGACTGTTGATCAAATTTCATTCATTAACCCTGCCTAGATTGCCTCCCTGAATGGTTCTTATATGTAGATGGTATCACCCCCACCATAGGTCAATTATGTGGTGTTGTCTCCCATGACTTCAACTTACAATGATTTAGATCCAGTAGTTGACATGGTGATCTCTTCGGTAGGGCTATTGGAGCTTGATCTCCTTACCCCTATCGAGACCCTCGACATGTGTTCCTTCCAGAGAATTTTTCTTCCATCCAGTGAAGATCTCTTGGAAGCCATGACTAAGTTTTGTCCCTTGACATTGTGTCCTTCCAGAGCCTTGTCCTCTTGGAATCCATGATCAAGAAGAGAGCTCGAGGATATTTTTTTGTGTCTCTGAGGCAACCTCGTTAAAAAATGAAACAGAGGTCTTTGAGCACGGTTTTTTGATTTNCCGCTAGTCCAATCATTGTCATTCATACTGAAGCTCCATCACCAACCTCTTCCAGTCATATCGAATATGGGTCAACAAATTTTTCAAGTCATGTTGACAGCCCACACCCAACCTCTGCCAATCATGCTGGGGGAACCATTCTATTCGCCACAGATCATACCAATGCCACATCTCTGACCTATGTACATCATGTAGGAGATGAATATATCACCTCTACCAGTCATGCCGAGAGAATGTCACCAACTACTGTGAACGACGTTGGGAGAATTGAGAAGCCTCGACACCTCATACGTAAGCCTAAATTCCTTTACAAAACTTGTGAAGGATATCAACTTACTCATTTGTGTCTAGCCACGAACGAGATACCAGAAGCATGGGGATCACCCAAGGGCCCTTCAGATTCTGAGGCATCTGTAGCTTCCCCACACCTTGTTCCTCCCTTGATTAACATGACGGTAACACCACTGCCATCCTCTCCTGAACTCACCCCCATTGTCGAGGGTGATTTTTCCCCTATCCCTATTGACATGCATCCTATTCAACCTAGAATTGAAGAAGTGGTCATACCAGTGTAATCTTTGTTCAATCCTACTCTCCTTATGGAGGGTGATATTGCATCCTTCAACCATGTCATCAACATTCCTGATCCCGCACCTTCTAAAGGAGAGAGATCTATTCTCTCCTCGAGTACCCTCCCTCCAAGTCCTGAGGAAGTTCCCTTCGATTTGGATGGCCTTGTGGGGTATCCAATACCCCCACCTATTTTTTGTTCTGTAAGAGACATTATTTGATCCATCACGAAGACTATATACTTAGTTAGTGATTAATCCTCCTCTATTCGGAGAGAATTGGGTTTTCCCAAGCTTGTGTCGACTATTAAGATACTAACATTCCATAGGAGGTCCACACGAGAGCCTTGGACTCCCCTATGTCTTACCACCTAGAATATCCCAAACGAGTCCAAGTTAAGCTCTTTTCTGACTCGTTCAAAAGTGAAAATATTGTCGAGTCACTTTTCCATTTCACACTCATTAAATTGAATTTGAAAGGTCATGATTCTTAGTTAAGGTCTTTTCAGAATCCTTTCCAAAAGTGAAAATATTGTCGAGTGATTTGTCCCTTTCACACTCGTTAAATTGGACTTAAAAGGTTGTGAGTCTTTGTTAAGATCTTTTTTGACTCGTTATCAAAAAGTGAAAATATTGTTGAGTGAACTTGTGTTTTTCAAACTTGTAAATTAGATTTGAAAAGATGTCTATTTGGCACAAGTTTATCCCTTTTTCACACCAAGTAGACTAAAATACATAAAAAAGAACATTTTTTGGCATTAATTTGTGATTGCATCTCATGCCCTTGCTTGCAATATTGAACCTATAGCTGGTTCTCTCTTTGTGTTATAAACCGTTTGCCTCAACAATTATGCATCCTCAACCAAGTAGAGCCTTGTTTATATCCTTTGCAATTTCACACCCTATACCTAGGAGGGAACATCCCCCGAGTGTCCATATCATGCATGCATTTCCCTGCATTGAGCATAGGTATGTTCCATTGATGGAACTAGTTTTTCTTACTTGCGACACTCATTTACTCCTCTGTATCATAGCATTCATTTGTCTATGAAAAAATAAAAATAAAAATGGGCGGGAAGGGAGTATTATCTTATGTTGGTAGCAGTTGTGTTGCCTTTAACAGAGCACAAAATTATTTGAGTCCATTCATCATCATAATTTTGGGATTAGCATGGCCTTAGGAAGATGAGCTTGTTTCAGAGTCTTCTCTATCGACTTGTTACTCTTCCATTCCCTATAGAGACTTTTATTGATGCCTCCTACATCTCATGGTTTCATCATTGGGTCTATTCTGCCAGAGTCCTCCATATGTCTCATGCTCTTATTCAAAGGAATTCTATCAACCTATTTCAACCACTCCTCAGAACTCTTGACTTTGCATGTCGGCCATACCCTCAATTTGTCTCAGAATCACAAGATATTGTAGTCCTATCGTGCACCCTGGCCCTACTTTCATCATTGGTAGGTAACCTTGAACCCAACAGTCGAAACTTCATTATTAGTCGTTGACTGGGTGGCTTCTCTTGTGTTCGATGGAAATAAATCGATTCACACATTGGGATTATTGTAGTGTCTTGGATGCCATTAGCCTTATTGGTGGTTTCCTCACGTTTGTCAGCAGTTTTCATCATTGGATGTTATTCAGAGGATCATTTTTTGTGTACTTCTTTCACTTGGCACATGTGAAATATGCACCAGGTCATTGGTTCGTGAACTTGTTCTTTGTCCAATTTCCACCAAATCATGAAGATCCTACTTTGTTCCTCGTGATGAGTTATGAGAGATGCCTTAATTATCTCCTTTCAGCAGGTCTCCTTCCATCAATATCAACCCATTTATTTAGAAAATGGGACCTACAGTCTTATGATTACCTTGAGGCTTGCAGCCATTAGTGGCAGGNCTAATTGTTTCATTCTTTAGTCTCTTGATCTCTTCTTCTTTTTCTTCTAATTGAGTCTTTTTACTTTCTTCTTGTTCTTTGAGCATTTGCTTTAGTTCCATGGTATGCTTGGATACTTTTCTAGTACTTCCTTAGTGTATTTTTCAATATAATCAAAAGCAATTGAATAATGTCCTATTTCCATGATAACTTCCTCTAACTCAGATAAAAAAAATTCTTTAAACTTCAACAAATATTCCTCTTCATCTATAAGATAATTGTTAGTTGATTCTACACAAACTTCTTCTATATCTTATTTTTTATTTGTAGGAGAGCATACAACATCATCACACTTAGAATTATTGCAATCAGAATATTTTGAAGAGTATTTACCTTCATTGTCCTTGATGGAATTGTATTATGTGTCTTGTCTTTTGTCTTGATATAACTTCTCTAGCTTCAGCCACAGGTCCTTGGTGGAGGAATGTTGTCCTATGATTCTTTTGACAAAACCTAAGAATCCATTGAATATGGTCTTCTGTGCTTGTTAGAGAAAGATTTGCCTCACCCTATGAAATATTTCAGAGAGGGCCTTATTCCATTTCCCCATACAGACTTATATTCTATGTTTATAAAGTCCAGAGATAAAATAAATATTTTTCCACTTTTACGTATCTTGCACACTATACAGCAAGCATATACACAGGTTGATCCACTACAGCCCGCATACATCGGGATTTGTGCCAAAAAATGAAAATTAAATGTCAGGTTTCCATGTCACGATAGAAGATCTATGATCCTTGGCCTTTTGTATACTGAAAATGTTCTGAATCAGCCCTTCAATTCCATTTTGAAGGCTATAAATGGTCCAATTCCAAGCTATGGAAAAGGATAAAGAATTCAATTTTGAGAGAAAAGTTACTTTGGAGAAATTATTTACCTCATATCGAGTTTGCATCCCTTTGTCCTTTAATCTTGAATGCAGTGTTCAGCCCCCAAGCTCTTACCTTATTGATTGAGAACCTCATTATTTCTCTCTTATGAGATTGCCTTTGGTGGAGGCCCAGTTGGAAGGAACTTACTTTCTCGGTTCCGAATTGTGCCGACACAAAAGTTTGTAATATTTTCACTTCTGCTGATCATTTATTAATAGAAATACTCCTTTCCCGTCCAATTGATATCTTGCAAATATATGAGTTATTATCCATGGGTGTATTTGTTATCTATATTGATGGATCATGCTATCTAATGTGCTAACCTTTTATATTATCACCATATTCTTGCTTTGCTTGTTTGTTGAGAACTTGTTGCAGGTATATAGCTTTGGGTCAAAGTGCTCAACGGTGGACTTCATCGAACATCTGCACGAGGTAGGCCTTTTTCTTATCTCGCTTGCATATTGGTTTATATAGCATGTCTATGGAATGGAGTTGATTTCTATAGTCATTTCTGTTTGTTGTGGTTCACCCTATCCAAAGATAGATTTTCCTCGTAATAGAATTGGCGATCATACTGGGGATTGAATCTTCTTTCTTAGGGTTTGAATTAATTTTCTCCTTAGATTTATCTTGTTTCTATTGTGGTTCTTGTCATATCATTGCTTGATAGTTCTTGTTCAATCTGGGTCTGAGTTTTCATCCTTTCTCCCTTGCTTGGACTTGTTTTAAAGCATATACGCGTCTTTTTCCTTGACAGTCACGTATACACGTAGGATGTCTCACTGCAAGCTACGTATATATGCTATGTTTGCCTGAACAATTGTGTACATCAGTTTTCCTTACCTTTTTCCTTGGTCTAGTGTTTGTTGGGTGGGATTTGATGTTTTTTGAGCCTTCTTGGGTCTCTGTAGTGTCTGTTAAGTGCTTGTGGGATGACATAAAACCCTTTTTTGGTTGAATTTCTAGGCTAATTCTTTCTCATCATATTTTCATTTTTTATTGTCCTTGCACATTGCGATGGGTGTTTTGCTGCTTGGTATCCTGCTTGAGTTATCTCTTTTTATACACAGTAGGGTTATATATCAAGTTACTTTTCAATCCATGCATTTTCAGTTTTGTTATATTGAAAATACAACAAACAAATAGGCATTTTGCATTGCTTGGCACCTTTTTTGTTTTGAGTCCTTATCATTAGCTTAGTGAATATAGTGAAAGATTGCATTTTTAATTCATAATTGCAGAGTTGAATTTGAAAATTGCACTGGTTTTTAGAAGCATATCATTCATTGAAATTTAAAGTTACGACTTTGCATTATTTTCATATTTAATTTTATTGCAGAGTCATAACACCATGAGTTTCACTACCATACCTTTTTGAGTAATCAAGGCCATTAAAATAAACGCTATAATTTAAAATTGATTAGTCATGATTTTATTTTCTAGGGTGCACAAACTAGATTAGAATTTAGTGCCTTGGAATAGGATTTTGTGAGTAAACTTCTCCAAGGCAATTAACTCAACATATGTGTCTGAGTCAGGGAGTGGAGAAATACATTGTATAATTGGTAAGATCAAGAGGCTTCACTCCTACTGGAGTTAATCATGAGGTCACACAAAGTTGGTTGAAGGGATAACCCCCCAACACCTTCCTAGCGTCAGAGATATTTCTGGGGATCTATTCGTATCTAGGGATCTTGCTAGTGCCTTTACCTCCATGAGAGGAGGTGCTTTCAAGGTTTCAATATTTGATACCCTACCCATACGATGGACCTGACTTATGACTGCTCGCCTATGCATCGGTTACATAGTGTTTTATTAGTTGCTTGACTTAGGTGTCTCATAGGTTACTTGCAGGAGTTATTCTATAGGTACCCTGGGTCAAATAAGGGTCGGACAACACACAACCTTTATGGAGGATTACCTCTCTGGGGGGATCTAACCGAATGGTTGTTAATCCCACGAGGGCCCTTATAACTAATTATATTACCTTCGATCTTTATCAGGGAGTCTTAGGCCCCTCTTGGGCAAGACATATCTTCTTTAGGGAGGGATTCCACTCAGCCACTTTACCACGTTTGCATGCATATTGGTCGTTTGACTTTTGGTGTGCTCTTTGAATACTACTTGGCCTTAGGATTCTATACTGAGTTTTCATAATAATGGATAGTGGAGTTCCTTTTTCTCCCTCGTTTACTGCTACCCACCCCATGATGCCTACTCATTTCATGGGGCGAATTCTTCCATTTTTTATAATGGTATGCAGAACTATGATACTCAATCTGTGCCTTGGGTCTCTAGTCATTTTCTTGTTGATATGCCTTTGCCCATGCAATCCTCTCCCTGGTCCAATTATATGAATCCTAGCATTGGATATGGGGGAACCATGGCTTCGATGCCTACTTCATTTGATATTATTCATGTCCCTCAACCAACTCTCGCTATGGGAGGTTGGAATCTACCCTCTTACGGATCCAATCCTAGTTATTCTCTTTCAGGAGCCAGTACTCAGATGGGTGCTTATTCCACTTATTACACCCCATCCATGTATCCTTCATCCGTCATGCCAGTTCTTTCGAATACTTTTCCCATGACTGGTCCTCATGTATCCCTGGGTATTTCATACAGGGAGAACCAGTTTTACAGTTCGAGCCACCCTCTTTATGGAACCCCTTCACAAGGGGGTAGCCTATATCCTCACTCGAATATCCTTATCATACTTTTGTCTCTTCACAGACTTCAGTGATGATGTCAGTACACACCTCTTTGAATATATTAGGTGGATGATACTACCTTTCCAGACTGGGATAGCGGGTAAACTAGGATCCTTCCTGGCCTACAATGTTCCAAAGAAAATATTTCCCTGGACCTTGGTATCAAATGCCACAAATCACCGCTAGTCCAATCATTGTCAGTCATACTGGAGCTCCATCACCAACCTCTTCCAGTCATATCGAATATGGGTCAACAAATTTTTCAAGTCATGTTGACAGCCCACACCCAAACTCTGCCAATCATGCTGGGGGAACCATTCTATTCGCCACAGATCATACCAATGCCACATCTCTGACCCGTGTACATCATGTAGGAGATGAGTATATCACCTCTACCAGTCATGCCAAGAGAATGTCACCAGCTATTGTGAACGATGTTGGGAGAATTGAGAAGCCTCTACACCTCATACGTAAGCCTAAATTCCTTTACAAAACTTGTCAAGGATATCAACTTACTCATTTGTGTCTAGCCACGACCGAGATACCAGAAGCATGGGGATCACCCAAGGGCCCTTCATATTCTAAGGCATCTGTAGTTTCCCCACACCTTGTTCCTCCCTTGATTAACATGACGGTAACACCACTGCCATCCTCTCTTGAACTCACCCCCATTGTCGAGGGTGATGTTTCCCCTATCCCTATTGACATGCATCCTATTCAACCTAGAATTGAAGAAGTGGTCATACCAGTGTAATCTCTGTTCAATCCTACTCTCCTTATGGAGGGTGATATTGCATCCTTCAACCATGTCATCAACATTCCTGATCCTGCACCTTCTAAAGGAGAGAGATCTATTCTCTCCTCGAGTACCCTCCCTCCAAGTCGTGAGGAAGTTCCCTTCGATTTGGATGGCCTTGTGGGGTATCCAATACCCCCACCTATGTTTTGTTCTGTAAGAGACATTATTTGATCCATCACGAAGACTATATACTTAGTTAGTGCTTAATCCTCCTCTATTCGGAGAGAATTGGGTTTTCCCAAGCTTGTGTCGACTATTAAGATACTAACATTCCATAGGAGGTCCACACGAGAGCCTTGGCCTCCCCTATGTCTTACCACCTAGAATATCCCAAACGAGTCCAAGTTAAGCTCTTTTCTGACTCGTTCAAAAGTGAAAATATTGTCGAGTGATTTTTCCATTTCACACTCATTAAATTGAATTTGAAAGGTCATGATTCTTAGTTAAGGTCTTTTCGGAATCCTTTCCAAAAGTGAAAATATTGTCGAGTGATTTGTCCCTTTCACACTCGTTAAATTGGACTTAAAAGGTTGTGAGTCTTTGTTAAGATCTTTTTTGACTCGTTATCAAAAAGTGAAAATATTGTTGAGTGAACTTGTGTTTTTCAAACTTGTAAATTAGATTTGAAAAGATGTCTATTTGGCACAAGTTTATCCCTTTTTCACACCAAGTAGACTAAAATACATAAAAAAGAACATTTTTTGGCATTAATTTGTGATTGCATCTCATGCCCTTGCTTGCAATATTGAACCTATAGCTGGTTCTCTCTTTGTGTTATAAACCGTTTGCCTCAACAATTATGCATCCTCAACCAAGTAGAGCCTTGTTTATATCCTTTGCAATTTCACACCCTATACCTAGGAGGGAACATCCCCCGAGTGTCCATATCATGCATGCATTTCCCTGCATTGAGCATAGGTATGTTCCATTGATGGAACTAGTTTTTCTTACTTGCGACACTCATTTACTCCTCTGTATCATAGCATTCATTTGTCTATGAAAAAATAAAAATAAAAATGGGCGGGAAGGGAGTATTATCTTATGTTGGTAGCAGTTGTGTTGCCTTTAACAGAGCACAAAATTATTTGAGTCCATTCATCATCATAATTTTGGGATTAGCATGGCCTTAGGAAGATGAGCTTGTTTCAGAGTCTTCTCTATCGACTTGTTACTCTTCCATTCCCTATAGAGACTTTTATTGATGCCTCCTACATCTCATGGTTTCATCATTGGGTCTATTCTGCCAGAGTCCTCCATATGTCTCATGCTCTTATTCAAAGGAATTCTATCAACCTATTTCAACCACTCCTCAGAACTCTTGACTTTGCATGTCGGCCATACCCTCAATTTGTCTCAGAATCACAAGATATTGTAGTCCTATCGTGCACCCTGGCCCTACTTTCATCATTGGTAGGTAACCTTGAACCCAACAGTCGAAACTTCATTATTAGTCGTTGACTGGGTGGCTTCTCTTGTGTTCGATGGAAATAAATCGATTCACACATTGGGATTATTGTAGTGTCTTGGATGCCATTAGCCTTATTGGTGGTTTCCTCACGTTTGTCAGCAGTTTTCATCATTGGATGTTATTCAGAGGATCATTTTTTGTGTACTTCTTTCACTTGGCACATGTGAAATATGCACCAGGTCATTGGTTCGTGAACTTGTTCTTTGTCCAATTTCCACCAAATCATGAAGATCCTACTTTGTTCCTCGTGATGAGTTATGAGAGATGCCTTAATTATCTCCTTTCAGCAGGTCTCCTTCCATCAATATCAACCCATTTATTTAGAAAATGGGACCTACAGTCTTATGATTACCTTGAGGCTTGCAGCCATTAGTGGCAGG
>JZKD02S2008563.1:0-10978 GCA_000966675.3 Picea glauca | reverse complement strand
AAAAACGCTCTTGGAAATAGACTGGTAAAACTGGCGAAAAAACGGTTTTAATTTGGGGAAGGCGGTTTTGGAGAAGGGAAAGTGGTTTTCAGACCCCTGGGGTGGTAAGTGGTAATAGGGGGGATCCGAGTTCACCAGATGATGACATGTATCCTTGGTGGTTTTTCATATTGGACCCCCTTTGGTTGAGTGACGTAATGGAGGGTCCGATATATGGGGAAATGTGGGTGGGCTATAAAACTTAGGATATAGTTTTGTTTTTTTTAATTTTATTTTTGTTTTAATTTTTTATTTTTTATTTTTTATTTTGTTTTATTTTGGTTTTGTTTTAATTTTTTTTTTGTTTTTATTATGTTTATTTTTTTTTTGTTTTTATTTTTTTTTATTATATTTTGTATTTAATGTTTTTTGTTTTTACTTTGTTTTGTTTTGTTTATTAGTTTTTAATTATTTGTTATATGTTTTTATTATATGTATTATGTTTTATTTATTTTATTTACTTTTTAATTAATGTTTAATATTATTGTTTTATTTTTTAATTTTTTATTTTTTTTTAATTTATATGTTTTATTTCATTTCTTAATTAATGTTTAATTCTAAAACACTAACCTAATTACTAACTTAAACAAACTAATTTGATTACTAATTATTAATTAATTAATAATTAATTTATTATTAAAAAGTCTAATCTAGTTTTATTAATCTAACTATATTAATTTAATTAATATTAACATTATTATGCTAATTATTGTTAAAAAATGCCTCTAAACATTTATTACTAACCTAATGTTATTTATCCTAAGCTTGTTTATACATGTAGGGACAAAAACAGTGGAGGGGTGAAAAAATGGAAGGCAAGGGCATGAATGGGGTGGCAGGGTGATGAAGGATCAGACGAAATGGATGGAGAGGGAAATTGAATCAACCGAGCCCAACAAGCTAGATGTCTTCATCATGGGAGAAACACCAAATAAACAGTTGAAGAATCAATTTACCTATGATTATAGGACCCCAACACCCTACATCTCTCATATTGACTCATCTAAGAAGATGTACAATTACCTAGCTAACCTCTTCTCAATCAGAAACTTTGGACAAGAATTGAGTTTGAAGAATGAACTCTGTGACATGAAAATGAATAATGACGACAACATAACATCATACTTGTTAAAAATCTCTTAGTTAAGAGATCAACTACAAGCTATTGAATAAATCATTTCAGAAAAGGAACTGGTATATATAGTACTCAATGGCCTTCCCAAGGCATGGGATGCATTTTCTGCAATCATGAACACAAGAAAAGAGTATCCCACATTTGAATAACTTTGGACTTGTTGTGCACAAAAAGAATCAAGGATTAGTGCAAAAGAGAAATTCCAAAGGAAAGATGATGATCAAACCTCACAACAAAGTTCAAGAAATTCATAAATAAGAAGAAGTTTGACTCAAGGAAGAAACCAAATCAAGAAAAGGATATGTCAAAAATACAATGCTTCAACTGTCAAAAATATGAATCACTTTCATGAGTTAAAGAAAAGGAAGGAAACGCATGAAGCAACAATTTCCAAAGAAAAGGAACCCTCAAAGAAAGTCAAACAAGATGAAACAAGATTTCTTCTTCTAAGTCAAGTTAACAATATTCTTCAAAGTTCTTGTACATACCATGTTTACATAGTTTCTGTACATATCATGCATATCTATTTCTTATAATATAAGATGTTCAAGTGAAACAATGCCTATGGAAGAATAACAAGATACTGATTGTTATCATGATGACTACAGGTCAAGCAATACACATGGAAAGATGAAGTATGTTGACAATCCTTGGTAACAATTCCTGTGGAAGATATTATATAAGTAACAACTACCAGATAAGCCGAAATCATAATCAAAATTGAAGAGACCCAGAAGAAATCAAAAGATAAAGAAGTCAACAATCAAGAGGAAATTACAAAAAGACTTGTGACACTTTTCATATAGGCAATAAGGATGCAGATGGAAGCACGAACTCTCTTAGTTGGAGGGAGTTGATTAAAAAATTACAAAAGAAGAGAATGTATTCATGCATGAAGCAATGATTAGGAGGGAGCTAATCTTAAATGATATTCTCTATTGAGGATTATGAAGTATATGTCCATGTTCCCATTGAAAGTAGCAGACATGATAAGCAACACGTGTTCAAAAGAAGTCTTCTTCGAAAAGAAGCCTTACAGTATCCTTGGTTGTCCATCTACATCCATGATCCCATGATGAAAGGAAGAAGTTGAAATCTTAAGGGAATAGAATCTATCGAAGACTCCATGGACCTAATAGATAAAGAGAAACATGAAGATTCCAAGAAAGAAAGAAAATCCAGAACAACCAGTTATTATACCGAGAATCAAAAAGACTACCAGCTTGGTTTGAACCCACTAGAAGCAATCAAGTAGAAGAAATGGAAGTTATGATAAAGAACAATGTATGTAAGAAAATGTGAAAAAGACTTATGAATGAAAGAATTGAAAGATTTAGAGTTTCTTCTAGAAGGAGGGAGAAGACTATGACAACAACTTGTTCCAGTAGACCATATATACCTCTTGTAGTATCCATGGATTGGAATTTACATGTAAAATATTGTTATTCCCAATAAAGCAAGTGAGAAAGAATCTTATACCAGAAAGAGACCCATGTATGCAGATATAAAAATACCTTGTATGGATTTGATCCAGGTGGATATTGGTGGCCACCTACCTATTCCAACTGGCTCCTCGTGTCCTTTTTTCTTCAACACGTCTTTCTGTATTGATTTATAATTGTGAGTTATACACTTCTTGGATTGTCTGAAGCCTCACACATTCTCCAGGTGGATAGGGGTGGCCTCTCACCAAATCCAACTGACTTATTTTTCATGTTTTCATGTCAACACATCTTGTTGTACTTTCAAGGTTGTTTTGGGGCCCTAAACATTGTTTTTTTGTCTTGCCAAAGTCAGACTTTAGACAGAGTCTGAGTCTGACAACGAAATGTGTATTTCTCTGAAATACCTTTCCTACGGGATCTCACATGCCTAAAATGTAGGACGTATGAAAAATTTATGACCCTAGGAAGTTGAGGTACCAAATTACACCAACTTACCCATAGGGCCCACATGACTTTTGGCGTTTCACCTTCTAGGGTTAGGTTTTTGAATGTCTACGGTTTTTACATTCATGAGTAATATGAAAAGGGCCTATGGCACCTCAATGTAATCCATTCTTCTCAGAATAATGCGCGTAGCATTCACATCTCTTCTCAAAGATAACTACCACTATTCGAGCAAGTTTCAGTTTTGCAGTTTTACAGTTTCAACCTATTTCATTATTTAATAGAAGATATTGTTCATTGGATATTTGCGTTATTCTTCCTATCTCTATGTTTATTGTATTTAGTATGTTAATCAGTTCATTTCTCTCCTAAGTCTGGATCATTGGTATGAGAGCGGTTCTCTCTTAATTTATTTTTCTTCGTGCATGTCCCCAACAAGGTCTAGGTACAAGAAGTTGGGACTCAAACCCATCGAGCCATTACTAGATCGATCGTGCCGAGCCCGACAACAACCCATGGGCATGGATGATTTTAGGGGCTAAATTTCACTGATGGGCTAATTTTCCATGGTTTTTCCAAAAACCAGATTCGCTATTTTAAAAATGATTCGCCCAAAATATATAGGATAAAATTATTTTACCTTAAAAATCGCCAAAATTTTATAAAAAATATATAAAATCATTATAAATTTGAATATTTTTACAAAAATATCGCCAAACATTTATAGTTGGCATATGAAGGATTAGTAAGATTCACCAAGGTTTCTACATTTAAAAACAAATTTCCATCGTTAAAATCATCCATGCCCATGGGAGACAAAAAGAAAGATGATGGGGTAGAATATCCTATTAAAATTTTTCTCGAGGAAGCCCTCGTGTGACAAAGGAATGAAATGATGGAAAACTTCGCACAGATCCTTCAAGGTACATGTAAATTTTGATATTGCATTATTTGAAGGACTGGTAGATGCAGATGTTGTAGATAAATGGTCGATTCTGATCGAAGGATATTTTTCGGTCCATAATTTTTCTGATGGGGAAAAGATCACTTTTTCACTCCCCAAGGTCGTTCCCCATGTGCAAGACTGGTGGGATACTTACTTTGAGCAAAGGGTCGTGGAGGAATCTAGAATTTTTGTGGCAACCTCGATATGGGATTCCCTTCGGGACACCATTAAAGAACATTACTACCTTGTTGGAAGATACAAGGAATAGTACACCAGATGGACCACTCTACGTCAAGAAAGGGACAAGACAGTACCAGACTTCACCAATATTTTCCATACCCTACGCACCAAATTGGGTATCAAATATTATGAGCATCACCTGGTGCTCAAATACCACAGATGTTTGCATCAATACATTCAAACAGAAATGGATTTCTTGGACATCGCCTCATTGGGCACGACTTATAGATACGTTGTCAAGATCGAGCAAAAATTTAAGCAAAAATGACGAGAGTTTGGATCTGCAAACCCCTCACAGTCGAAGAAGGGAAAAGGTAGCCCAAACCCACATAGAAAAGGACCAAGTCGATATGGTTTCCCTCAGGACAATCCGTTCAAGACACAACACAAGAAGGGCAATGAAAAGATGAAGAAGGACATGGGAAAATGGTGTGAGTATCATAAAATTCCTTGGCACAACACCAATGAATTCCTCTCCAAGCATCTCCTCCTGTCCGAGCTGAAGGCTTCCGAGTTAGAGGTCGATTATGATTCTAAGTCAAATCATGAAGGAGGGAAGCATATTATCGATGTTGAACCTAGTGCCATGGTTACTACCACCAACGTTTGGCCAAGCAAACCAAAAGAACCATAGGAAGGAGAATGCCTCTTTCACTCACAGATGTGGGTCAAGGGGGATTTGATTCATTTCATTGTAGTCAGAAGAACCTGATTTCAACAGAGTTCATCAAGTGGCTAGACCTGCCAATGACACCGCACCCACAACCCTACACCATCGACTAGCTTCATAAAGGAAGAGATCTTTGCATCAGCCAACAATGTCGTCTACCCTACGACATCAAGCCTTTCAAAGATGAGGTACTGTGTGATATTTCTCCCCTAGAAGTTTGTGATGTTCTTTTAGGACAACCATATATGTGGAAGCTTCATGTTGTGTATGAGTCTAGACCTCGCAGTGTTATTATTACTTTGGGTAGACAATTGTACAGGATCCCAGAGGTGGCACCACCTACTGTTATTCTTTAATCTCTGCTAAGAAATGCATTAAGGTCATTTCACAGACCGGGAAGTTAAACTTCTTTGTGATCCATTCTCACAGTAAGTAGAAGTTCGTTGCCACATCCATAGCCTCTACACAATGCCTCTCTTTACAGCAAAAGCAAGTGGACGGGATCATGGAAGAATACAGATACATCTTCGCCTCACCTATAGGGGTACCAACACACTGCCAAGTCAAGCATCCCAATGATCTGAACCATGGTGCACCTCTACCTAATGGGCTAGTTTATTGATGCTCATTGATGGAGAATGAAGAAATCAAGTGTCAGATCCAAGAGCTTCTTCAAAAGGGGCACATCAGACCCAACGCCTCCCCTTGCGAAAGATCGATTGTACTGGTGTAGAAGAAGGAAGGGACTTGGAGACTATGCATTGATTACAGAGCCTTAAACAAAATCACAGTCAGGAACCGCTACCCCATTCCCATGATTGATGACTTTCTTGACCAACTCAAGGGGGAAAAGTTGTTCAGCAATATTGACCTGAAGTCTGGCTACCACCAGGTTCCCATCGAACCAATTGATGTCTGGAAGACAACCTTCAAGTCTAAAGAAGGTCTCTACGAATGTCTAGTCATGCAATTTGGATTAACAAATGCACCAACCACTTTCATGAGGTTGATGGATGATGTGTTGAGACCCTTCACCAACTCCTTTGTGGTAGTATATTTGGATGACATCCTCATCTTCAACAGAATTTGGGAGGAGCACATACGGCATATTCAATAGGTTTTGAGCACTCTACGGAAATGCAAGCTTTATGCCAACTTAGAAAATAGTTATTTTGGCATGAACAGGGTCCAATAATTGGGCTACATTGTTGATGAGCATGGGGTACATGTTGATCAAATGAAGATCCAAGTCATCCCTGACTAACCAACCCCGACCACACTGATTGATATTTGGAGCTTCTTGGGTCTAGCCAATTTCTACCGACGGTTCATGTTGGGATTCTCCCATATTGCATGGGCCCTCAGCCAGGTGACCAAGGGAGGTGGTAGGGCCAATTTTGTATGGGGGAAGGAGAAATAATGAGCATTCAATGATCTAAAACATCGCTTGTGCTCAACTCTAGTACTTTCCTTTCCCAATTTTCAACACCCATTCAAGATTGAGACTGATGCATCTGACTATGTTGTGGGCACAATTCTCACTCAACACGGGTATCCTGTGGCATACCATAGTGAGACACTCTCTGATACTGTCTAGAAATACCCCACCTATGACAAGGAAATGTATTCCATTGTACAAGCCTATCGTCAATAGAAACATTACATTTTGGGGAAAGAGACGATCATACACACCAATCACAAGCCTATGTAGTTCATATAGACACATGGGAAATTGTAGAATGACCGCCATCAAAAGTGGTCCACCTACCTACAACAATTCCATCTCAAAATCAAGTATAAGACATGTATCTCCAATCATGTTGTTGACTGCCTCAATTGGCCTCCTGTGGCTACACTCACCACTGTGCTCCAATCTTGTGGACATGAAGCATCGGAGTGGCCCCAAATTTATCAACAAGATCCAAACTTCACCACCACATATCAGCTCTTGGGTACAGGCACCATTGTCACTGATTTTCACATTCAGGATAGAATCTTATGCCACCTATGCCATATCTGTGTTCCTACAAGAGAGCGTGCAAAGATGATCTGGGAAGCCCACTACAGTAGGGTGGCAGGACATTTTGGCATAGAGAAAATTGTGGTCATTCTTCAAAAACATTTTTATTGGCCAAAACTTCGACAGAACATCAACAAGTATATCAAATCTTGCACTTCCTATGCCATTTCCAAGCCAACCATCAAAAATCAAGGCTTATACACCCCTCTTCCTATTTCCGAGAAGCCATGGGAATCCATATCAATGGATTAGTGATGCAGTCGTGTGCTCTAGCATGTCTGCTCATAGGATATTCTCTTTCTCACGGCCCGAAGAACACTAAGGCTCTTCTATTTCCCTATCGGGAAATCTGCACTCACAGAAATCTTTGAGGGATCCCCCTTCTTTACCAATCGGGAGATCAGACTTCGCGACTTCGCGAGATCTGTGGTCGAGAATCAGATTCTCGAATCCCCGAAACCTGACACCCAGTCAACGCTGACTTTTTCCTATCGGAGTTTTCCCTATCGCGATTTCGCCACTCGCGATGCCAAGAAACTTTCTTTTCTGACTCCCAAACCCCGATACGCCGAACCTCCGACACACGCGCGAGTTCTGACTTCCAACGTTCCTTCACTCCATCGGCATTTTGTAGTTCGCAATATCGTGAATCCTAATGCATATGCTTCAGGAATTCTCGTCGCGAAACCCTGCAATGGTATGCCACCTGTCCACTTGCTAACACCTATGGCCCCACACTATTCCTTTGGCCTGTCAGGATATCGCATTTTATGATTTTACGATTCCCGTTGCTATGTTCATGGAACTTCCACCCGTGCAACTCCAATACATGATTCCACGTGAAAAACTGATGGTCCTCGTGGCTCGGATCAACGGCTCTGCCCCTCCTGAGATTTTAACCTCCCGAGAATACTCGCAGTATCTTCCTTGCACCTTCTTTAGATCTAACGGTCCACGTAACGTCGTGAATTCTCCTCAGAGAATGTTGACCATCTTTCTTTCCTTGATGATTCCTACGAAGGACCAAGTGTTCCTCCACAGAAACTTGTCTATCTGTGCACAAACTTGTAGCACCTATTTAAACACTTCTCTCAGGTTCACAACCCTGAAGTTTCACTCGGACTGCACCTCCTTGGACGGCTCCTGTGCCTGTATGCACTTCTGCAGAGTGAGAGCAAAATTAAAACTATTTGAGCCCTCTATCAACGCACTCCTTGCGGACACTTCGACTACACTCCTTGCAGGAATTCTATGGCTCAGATAGAGAAACAATTGAAACTCATTCCTACTTCCTCTCAGACTTCAACTTAAACATGAGATCATATACACAGCACATAAAATCAAATGTGTAACAGGAAGCAAACATTCATGGGCATAACATCAATACACAGAGAACAACACAAAACCATGAATTTGAATGAACCTCTTTCTATTAATTCAAATTTCTGTACATGGGTGTTCTTACACAACTCTCTGCAAGATCTTCTTCTCAATGCTCAAAATAATGTTACAATGCACAATGAGGGTTTCTATATCATGTTTCCCTCTTTCTCTTTCAAGCAGTCTAATATAGAATTAAATTTCTATCTACCTGCATTAACTATCTTAAATGTCTCCTACCTACTAAGGATGAGAGCTAAAGGCTCAAGGTCCGATTACAATATACAAGTGCGCCTTCTCTTAATGGCTCATTTAAGATCGCGCAACAACTTCAAGGAAATTTCAAAATGTGTTCTGGCGCTTGTCCAGTTGTCCTTCGCTTTCGTGTTGGCTTGCTTGATGTGGGAGATGATCATGCATCATACTCCCTTGGTTGAAAACTTTCATGGGATCTTGTCCATGAGCTCGTGCACGATCTGTCCATGCTTCTGTATCTCTGCTTCAGTCTCCCAGCTGGCATCTTCAACTGGATGGTTCTTCCACTTGACCAGATACTCAAAGTATTCTTTCCTCCTGGTCTTCTTGCCAATTCTTTTGTCCAGTATGCATTCCATCTGAGGATTTTCTGCAACTGGCATCTGCTTCACCCACTGGATCACTGGTTGCTCAGTTCCAGTCTTTGCTTCCCCAGATCTATATGGGTACAAATCCGAGATATTGAATATCGGAGAAATTCTGATCCCATCGGGTAATTCAATCTCATAAGCATTCGCCCCAAATTTCTTCAAGACCCTACATGGCCCGATTTTCTTCATCTTTAACTTGTTATATGTTCCTCTCAGGAAACTTTCCTTTCTTAAATGTGCTAGAACCAGATCACCAACCTCAAACTAAAGTTGTCTTCTATGCTGATCTGCCCTGCACTTGTACTCCTGGCTCGAATTCTGTAGTCGTTCCTTCACTTGACTGTGAAGTTCTTTCATCGCCTCTGTGAATTCTTCTGCACTAGCGCTCCTAGTCGCAGTCTGTTCTGAGTCCCTCAGTTTAGAAATTCCCCTCAGTTGCATGCCATAGACAACCTGAAATGGACTCTGCCCTGTACTCATATTCACTGAATAGTTGTACGCAAATTCTACCTATGGTAATATACTGTTCCACTGGCTGTGGTGTTCTATCACCAAGCTTCTCAGCAAGTCTCCCAAAATTATGTTCACCACTTCCGTCTATCCATCCGTCTAAGGATGATAAGTTGAACTAAATGACAAGTTGGTTCCCAGCTTCTTCCATAAGGTTCTCCAAAAATTCCCTACGAACTTGGTGTCTCGATCTGAAACTATACTCTTCGGCAACCCATGAAGTCGAATGACCTCTTTGAAAAACAGGTTCACAATGTGAGTTGCATCACTGGTTTTCTGACATGGAATGAAGTGTGCCATCCTGGAAAATCTATCCACTACCACAAAGATTGAATCAACACCTCTTTGTGTTCTTGACAACCCCAATACAAAATCCATGCTAATCGCATCCCACGGCCTCTCTGGTATGGGAAATGGTTGATAAAATCCCGCATTTTGCTTTCTTCCTTTTGAATGCTGGAAAATTCTGCATCTATCCACAAATATCTGAACATCCACTCGCATTCCCGGCCAAAAATATGACTAATGCAACTTCGCGAACTTCTTGTCGTGACCAAAGTGCCCTGCCAATCCTCCACTGTGCTTCTCCTTCAGCAAGTTCTCCCTCATGGAGCATTTCGGAATACACAGTTGATTGCCCCTAAACAACAATCCTTCCTGGATCATGTAGTCTATCCATTGGCTTCGGTCTCTGAGAATTGGATTCTCAGCTACTTTATATGCTTCCTTGAAATCTGGATCATCAACATACATGTTCTTGAGATCATCAAAACCCAATGTTTTGACCTTGAATTCCTGCAACAGTAAACACTTCCTGCTCAAATCATCAGCCACTTTGTTAGCTGTACCAGAAATATGTTTTATTACAAAAGTGAAATTCTGCATATACTCAACCCATTTGACATGTTTCTGGTTCAACTTTTCCTGTTGAGTCACAAACTGCAATGCCCGATTGTCATTGCACAAGACAAATTCTTTCGGGATCAAGTAATGCCTCCATTTCTTCAATGCCTGTATGATAGCGTAAAATTCCTTATCATAAGTGGAATATTTCAACTTTGCTTCATTCAGCTTCTCGCTGAAATACGCTATCGGCCTGTCTTCCTGACTCAAGACTGCTCCGATTGCAAATCTACTTGCATCGCATTTCACTTGAAATGTCTTTTGGAAATCCAGCAACACCAAAACTGGTTGTTCCTTGATCTTCCTCTTCAATAGATTAAAACTCTTCTCAGCCTCTTCAGTCCAGTGAAAAGACTTATGTCTTTTCTTTACTGTATCCATCATCGTTGCGCTAATTCCACTAAAATTCCTGATGAATTTTCGGTAGAAACTAGCCAATCCATGAAAACTTCTCGCCTCAAATATGCTCTTCAGTGATGGCCAATTCTTGATCACTTCCACCTTATCTGGATCCATCCTCAACTCATTTGCTGAAATAACAAGCCCCAAATAAATGAGTTATGTCTTCATGAATGAGGGCTTCTTCATATTTATCAATAGCTTCTCCTGCTGTAATTTCT
>JZKD02S2008552.1:33578-50344 GCA_000966675.3 Picea glauca | reverse complement strand
TCATTACAACCCTATCTCCCTAAGGAAATAGGAAACAACATTATCAATATTTCATTCATGTTGTTATCTCTTCTACTATCATTAAGTCATTATTATCCAATAAAATCCAACAACAGGTCTTACACTAAAACTAACCATTGGTCATATTGAGTCTATTTGCATGCAAACATCATCATATGCATTACAATATGTCCATATCTTTCATTTTCATGCATGAAAAAGTACCTAAGTCAATATACAGGTACACATTTGTATATTCATGAGCTCAAAACTAGCTCACATATCTAGATTGTTTAGCTCTCTTATGAGGACTATCAATAGTCCAAACGACTCTTCTTTATTTGTCTGACCAGATTGTTCCAACAACATTCTCAATCATTATAAATGAGTTAAATTGACCTTACACATTTTCTATCAGTCCTATAGACATGAGGACTTATTCTTTCAGGATCTTAGGCTTGTTATTTATGTAGTTATTAATGCTTCCAAGGATTCCATAAATCCATACTAAAATCCTTTAACCACAAGGAATTTCCAGTAAGGATCTTAGCCTTTCCCAAAAAATAATATTAAGGGATAGGGTTCTATCATCCCATACTTATAGGCAGCATCATGACCACCATATTACTCATTTGGTATATTGATACAATCCTATAACAATATTCTACTATTTCTACCCCCTTTTTCACTTGGGTATTGCCATTAACGCTTATTGGCATATTCCTGTTTCGGTAGGAGTAACTATTAGTTTGACAAAGGAACATCATAATACCTCTACTTTAATCCAACAAGGATTTCCAAAATAAAGTTTCAATCTATAGTCCTTCTTCTCAAGGAACTCATGCATATACTAAACAAGCTCTTAAACACATATCACTCTTTTAAACATGCTCATATCTAGTCTTAGTATATCGACATTGAGACTGATCACAGGCTCATCCAGGCATAATGTTGTACCTTCTCTAATACCACTTTGTAACACACCCAAACTCCTAAGTAGATTTTAAGGGGATGGGGTATTAAAATTTTGTTCCCTGGAATATTTCGAAACTTCCTTTTGAGGACACCATCGTCTTTTTCCCATCAAGATATTTCCAACGACTGTAATTTTTCCCAAAACCATTCTCTAGATCAAAAGTTATGGCCTCTCAATTTTATTGGTCTTTATTGACCAAATTCCACCTCACTTCCACGTTTCACCCACATGGAACCCTCTCACTTGCGTTTTCCTACGTGGCGCCGACGTGACTCTCTTGTACATGCACTATATTTTGTGGCACAGACTTGGCATCAACAACATCCTACCTTGGTTGACACTTTATCAGAATATTTCCATCACCTTCCATAACTATTGGGATCCTCCCATAAGAGTATTCCCATGAAAGAAAACCCAACGCACTCTGAAAGATGAGTCTGATGGGTACCTCCTTTGACATATCATATGGCTCTAGGGTTTTGGAAATGGACGACTAGGATTGGGTCGAGTCTTCTCGGTCGTACCAAATCCTTTTGACATGTAACATCCTCTTCACATGACATGTAACACTATCACCACCTGGCACATGGTGGTCATACTCCCTGTTGGTCTTGAGATTAAACTTAAGGCTCAAAGGATAATGTCAGTCATCAGGAAAGTTTAAGAGAGTGTATTTTTAAAGTGTTTTTTCTACCTTAGTTATATGAGAAAAACTCCTTAAATGAAATTAACAGTTTGACAACATAGAGGTTGTATTTCATGTCTGAGTCAAAATTGTAATATTGAATGGTGAGAGAGAAGGATACAAATCTGTAAAACAAAGCAGGGCATCAATTACTAAAGAGTCCTACCTTGTTGCAGTAGAAGAAAAGAGATAGTGCAACCTTGAATAAAGTATAAAATACAGAAATCTACACAACAAGCAGGTCTTGATTTACTCACAGTAAATGCAGAGGAAAAGTTGCTTACTTAATAAATTATCGATACAATAAAATTATAGTAGTTGTTGTACTAAATTGAAATCAAGCATTTATCAAGGAATACATAAAGAAAGGATAAGAAATGGAAAACAAAGAAACACATAACCCAGATTGAACAAAACTTGGAATCTCTATCTGCACTTGTATTAATCCTCTATAAGGAGAGTTTTCTCTATTACAATCAATAAGAAGCAACTTTTGATAAGTCTTCAATCTATGTATTTATACAAAATGGTCTCAACTCAAAACGGTTGGATTTCTCATAATTTAAAAAATAGTGAATATTACAACGTCTAAAACTGAAAAGTTCTATTGGCCTTCTCCTCTGTCTCTTCGTCTGCTGGCATATATGTTTCTTCTCCTCATCCTTTATCCTGGAAACAACTGGCATCTAATCTTGACCTGTATGAGTAGTATGTACAAATTATCTTACTTGTTTCTAGATGTGATTGCTTTCCCATATTCGACACATTGGATGCATCTAGTTACTAACTGTACCACCAACCCAGAAGGTTCAGTTGCTTCATTTTCTTCAAAAATAAATAACTTATTTTCTACCTGAGGCAACCTTTCTTGTACTTTCTTTGCTCCCAAATATTTGACCTGTAACTGCAAGCTTGGGTTTACTATCCATTTGTTTATTTGGATAAGATCAATTTGGTTCATTTGTTGGATCGTCGTCATGGATTCTTCTTTTCTTTTCCTAGAATTATGTTGGTTCTTTACTATGTCTATTTTCCCCAGGGCTTTGGAGATAGTATTTCATTCAACATCCAATAGCCCTTTGTCTAGTGTGGATATTGCTTCTAGACAAGCTTCATGTACCTCTTTGGCCAATCTTTTGCTTTCAAAAAGATTTGTTTCCTAGGACTTCAAAATTATGTCCCCTCTGCTTTTCTCAGGCAGACACATTCGAGGAACCTATGATACATCATATTTTGGTACTATTAAGATAGCCTCCTAAAACTTGGCCCAAACTGAACAAGATTCTCTTTCTTTAATGTAAATGTTCTTCAAGGAAAGGTCTATTACCCAGTAACAATTTTGGATGGCTTCCACTTTTGTAAAGAGATCTTACTGAGCTGATTCTAGATTTTCATGTACTTCCAGTGATTGAGCTTGGAAACCTGCCATCTCTACCATTGTACCTTTAGTCAAATATATTTTGGATTGCAATTGCTTGATTAATTCTTCTTGTTGAATGACCAACCCTTTGTTGGCCTGTGAATTTTGATAGAGATCATCAAGGTTAGTTTTCAACTGTTGGATCTGATGTCTGTCATGGGATTTGACTTGTTCAAACTCTTTGTTCATCTTAGTTCTCACATCCTGTTCCATAGTCATTATCTGGTCTTGTAACTTCCCTACCAACAGGTTTCTCTGTTTCAGTTTCTCAACTATATTTTCTACTGACCACTGATTGGCTGTGGCAAAGGCACCTAATGAACCTGCCATTTCCTTAGCTAATTCTGAATCATCTAGGCATTGCCTGTCTTACAACATTATTTTACTTTTGACTGTTGCACCATCTTTCTGATGCATTTCTCATTTAACTATGGCCCTCCTCTTCTTGCTGAAAAATAAGTCTGAAGGAGGCATTTCGTCGGCTAAAATTGAGGTAAGATCATCTATAAGGACGACTTCAAAACTAGGATTTCCATGACTTGACTGCAAAAGTGTTAATGAAATAATGGGGTTACCTATCTCTGTGGATGTTTGTTGCTTTGCTGTATTGGTAATTGGTTTGTTTGGTGTAGAAGGAGACACATCTTGCCCCATTTTAGAAAGGATTCAAGATGAGATTTTGTTTGAGTACCTCGTGGATTCGACAATGAAGTCTCCACTTTATGCATTAATACTTCGACACTCCTCGAGTTTTCCTCAGTACCCTATTTGTTGGAACTTCTTGCCTCAAAACCCTGAGGTGTAGCTTCCTGTGTAGATGAAGGTGTTATTGGTTTTCCCTATAATACCTTAGGAAATATATTCCATCTGTGCTTCTAGAAATTGAAGAATCTTGCTTGTTGACTTGGTGACAGAGTTTGGACTATGTTTAGTACTTCATCGTATGACCTAGCTCCTATGAATATTTCATATTGTGGGGAATTCTCGTGTACATACTTCTTTAAGTTGTATTGAGCCAGGTGAGTTTGCACAATATTCTATGGATCATGCCTTTTAAACTCAATATCAACTAACTTGACGTCTTCTAGATCCGCAACCTCTACTTTCGATTGGCCGAAGTCTAACAACGAAAACATACCAACCTATAGAGGGAAGATTGGCCATACCTTTTTCTAGGCTTCTTTCAATTCTTTGTTGATGCCCCTTGTCACGGTTTGGTATGCCACTTCTCGGCATACCATATGATATGGTAAAAGAATTGGGAGAGCATGGGGGGGAACTGAGCACCCAAAAACCGTCATGTAGGAAAAGTTTTCCTCAATATACTAGTCTGCTATTTTTCCCAGGTTGGCCATGATTCTGTCTGAAATTATGGGAGGTTGCAAACCGTATATGGAGATATGAATTTGTACCACTACATAATGACAGATTTCATAGAAGAAATCTATGGCTTTGTCCTCCCACAACTTGGAGTGATAGAAATGGATAGGCTCGACGTTGGTCGGGGTCCAGCTCCAGCTCATCAAAGGGAAAGGAGTCATAAATCAAATAGAATCCATGATGTATGCTGACATATAGAAAGGGGTAGGTTTACCTTTAGACTTTTCCCATTGGTACTCTACGATTTCCTTATCCAGGTTGTCTGATAACATCTTGGCCCAATTGAAAGAGTAGCCCTCGACCACTTCATGCATAATTGGTACCCATGCCAACAAGAAGTGAGTGGAGCTCTTTTTCTCGAAGATTCTACATAACATAATAGCCACATAAATCATATGGGCATCTAACGATGTTGTGGCATATATGCCATGAGTGTCTGCTCTAAATTTGTCAGGGTGCCCCCACCAGTCCTTGATTAAATCAAGGTTGTTTTTCTCATATTGCGTGCACTCTTGTTTGTCAAAATCCATTATGAATGTAGCATTGTAACTATATTTAAAAATGGGGGATATTTTATACATTACTTGTATATGCTCTGGTTGGAAAGAGTCAACAACAACCTTTTGTGAATTGCAAATGCTCCTGGTTGAAATGTCAATGTTTTCTAGGGCCCAGTCTATCTTGTCGTTATACGGCATGAGCCTCGACCACACTGCTATTTTGTGTATCTCTGACTAATCTATGTCATTGAGATTGGTTTCATGAGTTTCGGTTACTTCGTCGCCTGAATGATTTGGTAAATTTATCAACTCGTTCTCTAGAATATCGAACACTTGCGTCCAAGTTCTTACAGTATCTATGGCTCTCGTTATGGTGTCTGACAAAACATTTGTGTTCAGATTTGCGCTTTCACCAGTTGATTTATCCATATTTCATGGTTCCATGACATTGATGAAACTGGAACTGGGTTACCTGTTATAGGAGAATGCGTGAGCTTCTTAGTTGGGTAAAACTTGTTATTCTGCAAGAATGAAAATGGAATTCAAAATCAAGTGTTCTTATTCACCTTAGGCGTATTAATTTGAGAATACATTTACTAACAATAAATACATTTACCTTAATGAGAAGATCTAGCTGGTGATCTGCAATCCACATTAGAATCATTATCGCAGATTTGTGATTAATTCCATTAATATCAGCGGTTCGCGATTGAGAATTTTGGATGAAATGGGTTAGAAAATATTCGAATCACGAATTCATGAAAGATTAATTTTGAGATAATATCGTTTAAAACATTAATTAATCGTGTTTAACTTTAAGTTTCTTCAGGCATTCGAACTTCGAGATTTTTTAACAGTAGCTTGAGATAGAATCCCTGAAACCCGAAACCATGAAATGATTAGTTATTAGATAATCATTTTTTACCTTTAATTAACCCCGTTTAAGTTTGAAGTGTTTTGAAAGTTCAGACTTCGAAGACTTCAAGATGTGATGGATGATAAATGCCCGAATTTCCAAAGTGTGAAGTTATTAACCCTCTTTTAACTGAGATTAACTTAACTGATTAAGATTTAATATTTCAGGATTTTATTGCTTCATGGATTTGCAATTTAGCTCATCATTATATTTTCGAATGGTCGTTACCCACAATGACATGTCGAGGGTGAAATCATTTTAAATGACGTGTCGAGACCAGGGAGTGCCATGTTTTACTTAGATTCGTATGAATCTTCAGAGTAAAATGTCACAAATGGATGCCATGTGTCAACCCAGGGAAGACTCGAAAAATACACATGTATTATGCCTCGTGTTCTTTGAAAGTTTATGAAAGAGTGATAACAGATTATTTCGGGTTTTGGGGTTTTTAAAGTGACGACTTGTCGAACTGCCTGAAGCGTGAAGCTCCGAAGTGGCCTTTAGTGATTTGATTATTTAATAATTAGGCAGCTCCATGACTCCGAAGAGCTTGGGATCATTTGATCAATATGAGGAACTTCATCAACAACGATTATCACACGCACCTTGTTACGATTTGATTAGAGATGTTTTTTTGTTAAAGCTCAAATTTATAGGATTATAAATGTTCCAACATAGGCTCCATCTGGGGATCAAGTCTCCCTGTGAGGCATGGAAGAACAGTAAACCAAGTGCCTTTATTGGGTAAATGGAGTCATCACTGTATTTCTAGTAAACACCTTTGGGGAAGAAGTCATTTAGAGAAAAATCAGATTTCAGTTGAGTCTTAGAAAACCTTCGAAACATAATCAATTATTTATCTCAAGTTAGGCTATTGATATGTTTCTTTTTCCTGAAACTGAGTTTAGATTTTCTCAAGATAATCAAAACAACTTTAACTGAACTATGAGACTTTAGTCGATTTCGTTCGCATCAAGGCAAAGTAATTTTAATGATTTATTCGGGGAATCCCTTGTCAGTTTAAAATGTAAATATTACTGGAAAGAGAACTAGTCACCAGAGTATGTTTATACATGTATGACAATATTACATATATCATATATATTGCTTCACTGCCAGTGAGACTGTTCAGTACCTCGGTGAAGTTATCTACATCTCCCGTTGAATTTCCTTTCACCACTTCAATTTGCAATTTTGCATTTTATTTGAGATGAGGGAAACCATTACATGAATTTCCTTTCATCATCTCTTTTGGACAAAATGGGGGCAATCAATTTACGAATTTCCTTTCACCATTTGTCTTGGACCAGATGGGGGCAATCATTTTATGAATTTCCTTTCACCATATGTCTTATATTTTATATTTTGAAGTGGGGGAAATCAATTTGTATGTATCATACATAGATGATATCTGCTTAAGATTTGAAAATGAGGGTCTGTCAACAGTTTTTTGATTGTACTCTAAGCTAAATATCTCCCGATATTCAATACATCTATTCCTATAGGGAAGATCTGTTAGGGAATTTTTTATTTTCTAGGGATTTTCATAAAGCTAGAAGATAGGGTTTAAATATGTTAGAAGAGATAAAGTTATCAGGATTAGCCTAGACATACTTTCTTTTATTTAAAATTAGAGGAACTTAAAAATTCTCGCCTAATCTTAATTTAAAGATATGCTCCTGAGCTTTCTGAGTCAAGTTAAAATTATTTCTTTCTATGAAGATTTAAGGCTAGGTAGTGAAAATCAGGATAGAGTGAAAGCTTGAAGATATGCAAATGAAAATAGAACAAGGAGTCAGAGGGTTTGACAAGGGATTTCATTTCCACACGAGTTCACCTCTTGATTATCAAGCTTCTCTTTTATTCTTATTTTCTTTTCTTTTTTTATTTCATTTTTGTTTTATTTTCATTTGATTCAGAAATCTAGAGATTTATATCTTTCTAATATTTGATAAGGTGATTATATTTACATGAGTAGAACCTTGTTAATATCTAATGAGATCTCTTTTTTATCATTTTAGTTTGAACAACAAGCATAGAAATTCATACCTCATATTTCATTTATATTTTCAACCAAACCAATCATTAATTCATCACCTGTTTTGAGAGAAACAAATATTCTAAAAACCGAGCATTAGATTCTGATACCTCCTTATTTCTCTTCTAATAATAAGTATTCTGTAATATCATAAAAAAAAATAATCATAGAGTTCCACAGAATAGAAAAGATATGCAATACAACTATTTTATTTTTGCTTTTCGGAATATTAAATAAAACTGGGTTTATTTAAAATGAAAAAGTAAAATTTAGGTAACCTACGAAAGAAAATAAAATTGCGTAAGTAAACAAAAAACCAAACCGGTAAATACAATGGTAATGTGAAACATGTTTATTGCATAAAATGTTTTAGATAACGCCCATTGATAGGGACATCAAAAGTTTTCCCGTCGAGATTCTCCAATAGGAATGAATTCTTCTCCTCTGTAGATGCAATCTTGAATGGTCTGAACCAAAGATGATTGGACTTGCCATGTTTTCCCGCATGTCTTTTCTAGCATCCCATTTTAAGACTAGATCACTGGAAAGTAACTCCTTTTATTTCACTTTTTTTTATCGAAAAGGGCTTTCATATTATCTTGATATTTTTGAAGTCTTTCATCGACTTCGGCCCTGTTTTGCTGAACTTCAATTATTTGGTTTATCCTCCTCATTACTTCATTAGGGTCTTCATTTGTGTCTTGCCACATATCATTACTGGAAGAGCTAGATTAATAGGGAGGAAAACGTTGGTGCCATAAACCATTTGGAAAGGAGACATACCTATTTATTTCTTAGTGTCGATTGGATTTTCCCATAAGGCTTACTTTAGGTGAACATGCCAAGCCTTCTTATTCTCCGTTAATACTTTCTTGATTATATTCATCAAACTTTTGTTAGACTATTCAACCAACCCATTTCCCTGGGGATAATAGGTTGTAGAATGTCCCATCACAATGTTGTATTTTTGACAAAATCTTATCATTGCCATAGATTTGAATACTTGATCATTGTCTATAACTATTTTTTGGGGGCATCCAAATCTGGATAGGATGTTCTCCTCCAAAAAGTTTATAACTACCAAATCTGTGGCATTCCTAGTTGCAATGGCTTCAATCCATTTCGTGAAATAATCAATAGCAATTAAAATACATTTACATTGTGTGCTTGACTGTGGGTGGATTTATCTGATGAAGTGTAGGCCCCATCGTTGAAAAGGAGCCTCTATATTGATTGGGACTAAAGGTAGTGCAAGGAGCTTTTGCTTACCAGAGAACAGTGGAAAGGGTTGCAGAATCTGACTTTATCATTCACATCAGTAAATAAATTCGACCAATAATATCCAGCTTCTAGAATCTTGTAGGTCATGGCCCTCCAGGTCTGATGTCCTCTGCACATTAATTTGTGAAATTCATTTATGACATCCTCTATTTCAGGTTCAGTTAGACAACATAGAAAGAAACCTAGTGGATCTTTCTAGTATAGTTGACCTTTGATAATACAGTATTTAACTGCGTGTAGATTCAACATTCTTTCTTTGGATGGATTCATATCACTCAAGCACTCAAGGGTGAGGATATATGAAATGATATCATGATACCAGTTAGAGGAAGATAATTTTATCCTCGATATGGACTGTAGGGGTTTGATCATGAAGTTCTCCTATGTCAGGAATGTATCCATGTGATTCCATATGATTTATCCCAAGTGCTCTAAAATTCGACTTTGCTAATAATTTCGCCATACCCTAACCTTTGACCAGTTTGGTCGGTTTTACTTCTAGATCAAACTCTTGGATTTTGGCTAACCACCGACCTCTCCTACCATCACTGTCAAACTATACCAATATATATTTGACAGAGCTTGTTGGAACATAGGCGATTATTTTGGAATGTTGTACATATGTCCAGTATATCGTACCTTAACTCGATGTCTATGAGACTTTTACTGAAATTTTTTATCAGCTTCTTGAAACCTTCTTCATTCTTTTGCAGGAGTACAATTGCAATAGTATGTTCCGATGCGAAAGAAAAGATCATGAATTCTTTAGTATAGTCCAGACTAGCTAATACTAGAGCTTCGCTTATAGATTTCTTAACTCACTCGAATGATGATTTGGATTCAACATTCCATTTGATTTCACTGCCTTTCTTCATCATATCTATGATTAATTTGACAATTTCAGCGAAGTTAGGGATAAACCTTCTCAAAAAATTTATTTTACCTAAAAAAGACTGGAATTCCTTTTTGTTTCTAGGAATGTTAATTGTGTCAATAGCCTCGATTCGCTTGGGGTCAACCTTGATTCCATATTTTGAAACTATATGCCCGAGAAGCTTGCCTTCTTGCATAGAAAAATGAGACTTTTTAGGGTTAAGAGATAGACCAAATTTTATACATTTCTCAAAGGTTTGTTTGAGATGAACCAGATGTTCTGCATTAGAATTCGAGAAGACTGTTAGATAATCTAAGTAATTAACAACAAACTTACCTCTCTCACCGATGAAATCTATATCCATTTCTATTTGGAAAGTGACCCCTGCGTTCATCAAACCAAATGACATTTTATCATACATGAAAGTTCCCCACGGAGTAGTGAATGTTGTCTTTTCTTTATCATCTTCGTGGACAACAATTTGGTTATATCCTGAGAAGCCATTGATCATCGAAATTTTGTTGGCTCCAACTACTTTTTCCAGGACATGATCCATTTTTGGAAGTGGTTAGTTATCTCTTAGGGATGATCGGTTTAAATTTCTAAAATACACAGAGCCTAATTTCTCCACTTTTCTTCCTAACGGGTACTTGATTTTCTACGCATTTAGAATACCTAAGTGGAACAATAATCTTTTCTTCAAGAATCTTCTTGACCTCTCTTTCTATTATAGGAAAGAGGATAGGGTTTATCTATCTTAGATTTTTTCTAAAAGGTTTGATACCATGCTTCAAAGGAATATTATGTTCAATCACAGAGGTATCATAAGTTTTTAAATCATCATAGGACCAGGCAAAGATGTCTTTGTACTATTTAAGCAATTCAACATATTTATTTTTCACCTGAGCTGGAAGGTATTTAGATAACTTGAATATCTTAGGTTCTTCTTTAGTTCCTATGTCACTGTCTTCAACCTCCTCGGGTTGAGGTTGTAGGGTAGATTTCAAGGGCATGTCATATTTGTCAAACAATCTCTCTAAGGATATCAGACCTCTAGGGATCTGATTTTTCTTAAGTATAAGCATTCGATGATTTTTGATCTTATCTTGGAAATTTTCAGGTTCTTCACCTTTTTGTATGATCTAGATAGGATGGTTCTGGTTTTCTTGATCTATATGAGTCTCAGAGAATTCATCAACCATTTCTAGAAATTGTTTAATCTGCTTGTCATCTTCAAAGACCTGCCAATGTTGCAAATTATTTGTGATTGAAGTTTTGTGTCTCATTTCTATATGATACTTGAGCTTTAAGACAGTGGGAGGCATAAACGTCACAACTGCTTTGGCCAAGGAGTCTTCCTGTTGATTTCCCATTCTTGGAATGCGATGAATGTTAAATGACGAGAATAAATTATCGATCAGATCCCAGGAGCAAATTCTATATGACCTTAGCCTTGAATGTTTATCTTGATATTGTTTCTTTATTTGTTTTACAATAAGTTTTGCATCACCACAAACTATTAGATTCTTAATTTTTAGTTTCCTGACGACCTCTAATCCTAAGACCAAAGCCTCGTACTCATAGAAATTGTTTTTATAATCAATTTCCCACTGTAATCTGTATGAAAATGGGATGACATATTCATCTCCGAGTGCAATAAACAACACCCCATACACTGCTCCTTCGTAGGACGAAGCACCATCAATTTTTTTTTCCATACTCCCCTAATATTTACACCTTTATGTGGTTTTTCCATTTTTTTGTTTTCTCCTTCTATACATTCTTCAAAATCATAGTCTATTGATAAAATACAATTTCCTAGATCCTGATCAGCAACATAGACTGGATAAATGTTTGGGTTTTGGGGGTCACTTACAGTGTATACCAGTCTAGTCTCCCTGTACAATCGAGTAAATTTTCCACCAAAAATCGGGATTGTAGTGTTTGTCATGTCCAGTTGAAGTGATCCTCCAAGATTTGCACCCCAAGACCTAGATAAAAGCATGCCATACTTGGTAGGGACATCAACAATGACTACATTCATAAGGATATTCTTTACAGGAATCTATGCAAGATTCACTACTAGATCCTTGATCATGCCCATACACTTAACCTTTCTAGAATTAAAAGAATATAAGTCCTAATAAGGTCTAGTGATTTTAAGGCCCAACTTTTCCATGATTTATTTAGGCATTAAGTTGTGAGAGGCCCCAGAATCTAACATGAAATTATGAAGTAAGTGATCATGCACAGTTAAGGTAATATAAAAGGGAGCTACAAAATCCTTAGCATTTTCAATGTGTGGCCCAAACATAATCGTAGGCTTTTCATCTTGTAAATTTATTACGTCTGCATGACATTTTGCATTAGAAAAATTAATCAATTTAGCGATCTTTTTTTTTATAAATTGGATTCTTGGCAAGTTAAACCAGGGGCATGGGGATTTTAATTTTATTTATTTCACTTTCTAAACTAAAACCTCCAGTTTCTTTTTTGCTTTCCCTAGTTGAATTTTGTTCTTCTATATTCTCTATTTTATTGGTTTGTGTTGCTCTGGTTTCAACTATTTTGGTTTGGGTAGCTTGTTTTTCAACCAGTTGTTTAGTAACAATCACCTCATTTGCTTTGTTTCTCGATAAAATATTTTTTGGTGGACCATTTGCATTATTCATTTCTCTGGGCCTTAAATTATATTTCTGTTGAAGTTCGACCATTATGGAGTCAACGATTCCTTGATATGCGAAGTCTCCCAGATTATTTTTAATTTCCTCATTACTAAACAGGGGCTCTTGGTTTAGAGATCTTTCGTAATCCTATCTAGTTATATGAGGTTCCTGGTGTTCATTGCTAAGGTTTTTTATATCCTCTTCTAACCCCTCATAGTTATGTATATCATATCCTATAAAATTTTATGTTTTAAACGAATCTTGTATTTTTTGATATTCATTTTTTACTTGCCTTTGTTGGGTTTGGGGGTTAGGATTTCTCCTAAAATCTTTTCTAGAAAATGGATCAGGTTTGTCTTGGTCTAGTTCCATTCTAGAGAATTTATTTGACAAATCTTTGATTATCTTAGTCATGTCATCCATTTTTTATTCTGTATACTTCCCCGATCCAAAGGGTCCTTCTTGTTCCCTGAAGTGTTTAGGTTCTTTGGTTCTTGTCTCAACCTTGGATTTTAGTTTACCATATGCCATCAAGTTTTATTCGATCTCTATGGCATCGTCTTGCATACCTGTGAGGGTAGCCGATCTTCTTTCCCTTAAAAGAAGGGTGAAGTCAGGCTCAAAAACCCTTGCAAAAGTCACCTTCATTGCAGGTTGAGAGGGTTTAACTTCTCCTAGAATTTTATGATAAAGTTTGTTGAATCTCAGAGTAAATTCAAGAATTGACTCATAATTTTTTTTTCTCAATGCCCCAAATTCAGTCAAATCGTAAACATGGTCTTTATTTTCTCCCCACTATCTTAAAAAAGTTTTTTCTAAATCATCGTATGACCATAGGGATCATATCGGGAGTCCTCGAAACCAAATTCTTACTTGTCCTTCTAAATTTTGCACTAAGAGCCTTGAGTAAACATCATCATGCTCAATTCCAAGGATATCAACGAACTAATTGAAAAAGGTTACGTGCTCTGTGGCAGTTAAATCTTTTTCTCTTGTAAATTTTGGTAAGTTCTTCATATAATTTTCAGGTAAATCATGAAGGATGGGGGGAAGGACCAATGGAGTGTATCTGGCCGCTACTTTGGCAAAAATCCTAGGGGGTGGAGGTTGTCCTTCACCACCTCCCCCTCTGACACCACCTCCTCTAGCACCTCCGATGCCACCTCCTCCAACACCTCCGACAATAGCCATTGGAAGTCTGGGGGATGAACTTCGGAAGTTAAAAAGGGGGTTTTCAAAAACTTCTAGGGACCGAAGTGATGACCTTTCTACTTCCTCAAGATGTGGCAAAGGGAAATCTAGAAACTGATCGTTAGGAGATGCAAAGTGTAGAAGAGGGGGGAAAGTAAAACATGGACTAGTTTCCTTAGACTTACAAGATGTGTAAATAGGGGAACCGACAGGAGACAGATCAGGGTATAAAGTATGCTCTTCAGTGTTTCAAAGAACTGAAACCTTTGCTTAGGGAGAGAATGGGGTAGACAAAAATTTAACAACATCGGGTATAAAAGAGACTCCTTTGTTCATACAATTAGGAGTATTAGAAGGGTCAATATCAATCTTTATTTTGGGTACGAATTCCTTCAAGTTGTCACGAATAACCTAGGACTTGCTAGTTGAGGCCTTCAAAATGAGTGTTTGTTTACTATTCTTTTTGGAAGTTAGTTCTTCAACCATAAGCATAGTATTGACAGGTGTAAATTTGGGTTGGTACTTCTTACCTGTCGATGCGATAGTCAACTTAAAGTATCCTTTTGGTTTCAACAACCTTTCAGGATCTGATACAAGGGTGGTATGATTATCTTCTTGGTTCTTTCTAGTATTCTTACGACCGAATGCCAGTTCATCTATGGTGGAGTCTCCAAGTGAAAGATAAAAATATCCTTAATTCATTATTCAATCTTTTTTGACTATCAAAGAGAGAATCTTACCTTGTCGTTTTCCTAGGGAAAAATGACTTCTTTTCTCCATCCTCGACAACGACACCAAAAATATGTTGGTCTTGAGATTAAACTTAAGGCTCAAAGGATAATGTCAAGCATTAGGAAAGTTTAAGAGAGTGTATTTTTAAAGTGATTTTTCTACCTTAGTTATATGAGAAAAATTCCTTAAATGAAATTAACAGTTTGACAACACAAAGGCCGTATTTCATGTCTGAGTCAAAATTGTAATATTGAATGGTGCAAGAGAAGGATACAAAACTGTAAAACACAGCAGGGCATCAATTACTTAAGATTCCTAACTTGTTGCAATAGAAGAAAAGAGATAATGCAACCTTGAATAAAGTATAAAATGTAGGAATCTACACAACAAGAATGTCTTGATTTACTCACAGTAAATGCAGAGGAAAAGCTGCTTACTTAATAAATTACTGATACAATAAGATTACGGTAGTTGTTGTACTAAATTGAAATCGAGATTTTATCATGGAATACATAAACAAAGGATGTGAAATGGAAACCAAAGAAACACATAACCTAGATTGAACAAAACTTGGAATCTCTATCTGCACTTGTATTAATACTCTATAAGGAGAGTTTTCTCTTTTACAATCGGCAAGAATCAACCCTTGGTAAGTCTTCAATCTATGTATTTATACAAAATGGTCTCAACTCAAAATGGTTGGATTTATCATAATTTAAAAAATAGTGAATATTACAACGTGTAAAACTGAAAAGTTCTATTGGACTTCTCCTCTGTCTCTTTGTCTGCTAGCAGAGACGTTTCTTATCCTCACCCTTTAGCCTGGAAACAATTGGCATATGATCTTGACCTGTATGAGTAGTATGTACTGATTGTATTACTTGTTTCCAGATGTTCTTGCTTTCCCATATTCGACACATTGGATGCATCTACTTACTAACTATACCACCAACCCAAAAGGTTCAATTGCTTCATTTTATTAAAAAATGTTTAGCTTCTTTTCTACCTGAGGAAACCTTTCCTGTACTTTTGTTTCTCCCAAAGATGTGACCTGTAACTGCAATATTGGGTTTACTATCCATTTGTTTATTTGGATAAGATCAATTTGGTTCATTTGCTGGATGGTTGCCATGGCTTCTTCTTTGCTTGTCCTAGAATTACATTGGTTCTTTGCTATGTCGATTTTTCCCAGGGCTTCAGAGATAGTATTTCCTTCAACATCCAATATCCATTTGTTTAGTGAAGATATTGCTTCTAGACAAGCTTCGTGTACCTCTCTGGCCAGTATTTTTCTTTCGACAAGATTTGTTTCCTAGGCCTTCAAAATTATGTCACGTCTAGTTTTCTTAGACAGAGACAGCCGAGCAACCTATGATACATCATATTTTGGTACTAGTAAGTTAGCCTCCTAAAACTTGGCCCAAGTTGAACGAGATTATCTTTATTTATTGTAAATGTTCTTCAGGGAAAGATCTACTACCTGGTAACAATTTTGGATGGCTTCCACTTTTGTAAAGAGATCTTGCTGAGCTGATTCTAGATTTTCATGTAATTCCAGTGCTTGAGCCTGGAAAGCTTCCATATCTATCGCTATACCTTCAGTCAAATCTATTTTGGCTTGAAATTGCTTGATTAATTATTCTTGTTGAATGACCAACCCTCTGTTGTCTTGAGAATTTTGATAGACCTCATCAAGGTTAGTTTTCACCTGTTGGATCTGATCTCTGTCATGGGCTCTGACTTGTTCAAAATCTTCGTTCATATTAGTTCTCAAATTCTATTCCATATTCATTATCTCATCTTGCAACTGCCCTACGAACAAGTTTCTCTGTTTCAGTTGCTTAGCTAGATTTTCTACTAACCATTGATTGGCTATGGCAAAGGCACTATTGAACCTACCATTTCCTTAGCTAATTCTGAATCATCTAGGCCCTATCCATCATACAACATTCTTTTCCTTTTGACTGTTGCACCATATTTCTGATGCGTTTCTCGTTTAACTATGGCCCTCCTCTTCTTGTTGAAAAGGAAGTCTGAAGGAGGCATTTCTTCGGCTGAAATTGGGGTAAGATCATCTATAAGGATGACTTTAGAACTGGGATTTCCA
>JZKD02S2008541.1:36596-58798 GCA_000966675.3 Picea glauca | reverse complement strand
CAGTGGGATTTTAGAATCGATGTTAGCATATTCATTTGTTGTATGGATAGTTGAATATGATAATTCAGCTAGGGATAAAGGCATGGTAGCTCCAAAATATTCAACATAGAAAGAGTGAGGAATTACCCAAGGGTCGAAAGAAACAAGGGATTTACTGCAAAAGGAAGAGATCATATTGATCGAAGCTATTTGAGAGATATTAGGTGGGGGTAAAGGGAATGTTCCCATAAGGGTTGGATAGAGCCCTACACCGATACTCTCATATTCAGGTGTCGACTCGCCTATGAATGGTACATTTGTGTTGGGATTAAGTCACACATCGAGTCTACAATAATCATCTTGTTCTATTGTCACTATATTTCCTTGATGGGGAAAGCAAATAATTCAGAAGACAAAGGATGCTATTGCCTTTATAGCATAAAACCATGTACGACCTAAAAGGAGATTGTAGTCAAGATTAGCATCGATTACTTATACTTCGACAAAGGCAATTTAACCAGCCAGTTCGATTGGTAGGGAGAGCACCTCCTCCATAAGGAGGTCCTCCAGGGGATCCTCCACCATAGGGTGGTGTAAGTTTTAAACTTGTGAATTAAAGCAATGCATATAGATTCTTAAGCAAAACAGAAATTAATCAATGGCTCATACACATAGTACACAGAGATTTATACCGGAAACCCTCAACCGGGGAAAACCTTTCAACTCTTCATTATATTAATTTCACCATTCACCATACAATATATACAATGTTTTAAGGTATTTCATAGATACCAAAACCCTAATCCCTTAATCTAGGATTAATTTAGAAAACCGCTCAAAATAGAAAAAATTGGCCAAAAAAAAAAATTGGTTTGTTGCCCCGAACGCTGCGTGTAACCAGGGGGGGCATACCTGGTCCCCCATGGGACCCCCCTAGGAAGCACCTAGCGCACATGACACAAAGATCACTACTAGAGGGATCGTTATATGCAGTTGTCGAATCTGACGCGCCCACACACACATGCAAAGAATATAACATATACCTAATAGGTGGTCCCCCTCCACCATGGGGTGGTCCACTAGGAGGTCCGCCAGGAGGTCCTCCACCATAGGGTGGGCCTCCATAGGGTCCTACTAGTTGAGGAGGTTGGTTCCATACGGTATTATATATTCCTGGGTATGGATGTCCATATAGTACGTTATTGGTAGAAGGAATAGTCTGGCCCCATGATGGTTATTGTATAGTAGATGGTGGTTTCCCCCCAGTTGATTGTTGCCCCAAGATCAAATATGGCCCTAAATTTGTGGGTTTCCCCCAGCTAGATAAAGTTTGGCTCCCAATATTAAGTAATACCACAGTTAAAAATGATCTGGAAGTCTATGGTTTCCCGCTGACAGGATGTTGGCTGGACGTTTGTCCTGGGTACAGGGGTTGTCCCCAGTGAAAGGTTGGCTCATGGATATTGTTTGGAAAAAACCCATTAGTTGGTTTCCTTGGGGAGGTAATCCTCCCAATGAAGGTTTTTTTCTGAAGAGGTTGGGATCACCTCCTAAGAACAACAGGGGAAACAAAGGTTTCCCCTCAGTGGGAAGTGTAAAGGGTTTTGTTCTTAAAGGTGGTGATACAATGGTGGGGACAACATATGATACAAATGTCACTACTGATGTTCGGGTTGTGGCGTCATTTGACTGAGTTAGTTGTGGTGTAGAGTGGATGGGGGAGGATTGGGGAGAATAATTTTGAAATATATGGGGGATACTAGATATGGGAGGTTGAGGGGTACATGAAGAACCATGTGATTGATCAGGTCACAAGAGTTTGAAAGCAGAATCTATGATTGTATCTACTCTAGCAAGGATATCGCGAGGTTGTTCAAAATTTTGTATAGGGTCAGATGGACCTAAAACCCTTGGTGGTTGTTTATGAAAAGGTATGAGGAACCTTACTCAAACATTTTTAGATCTTGTTGGGCTAAGGAAAGATAGTTGGGAATGTTACCCGCGGTTTATAGCCTTAAAATAAAATAAAATAATCACTTAATCTACAGGTATTAAGTATGAAGGACCAAGGATGGTTTTATATATATTATATGTAACTATGCAAAAGAAATAAAATAAGAAGTAAATTACATAATTGTGTGCATGGATAAGAGACAAGGATAAAAGCAAAATATGTACCAAATCATCAAAATTCACATGTGAGACTTAAATCAGAAATTTGATTATTATATTGATTTCATTCTAAGATACAAAGTTGAATTCTCTTTACAAACCCCTACGAGGATAGGGACCAAATTCATATTTAGAAGCCTCTGATGGGAACCATACAAAAATACTATGACAACAAAATAAAAATGAATCTAAAGATCTGGATCAGCTTGCCACAAAATCTTGCCACTTGACTCTGAAAAATATTCTTTATCAGTCATGAAATTTAATCCATAAACAAACAAGAACACACAAACTACAAAAGATAAATCATACACCTTTAAAGACAAGCTACTGGAAAATATGATTCAGTCTTGAATCTTGTTGCCTTTAATAAGACCCTCCAGTCATCAAGATGGTTAAGCCTTCAAGTAAACTCAGAATGAATGAAGAATGGAAGTATCTCACAAGTATTAAACAAACCTTTATAGAAGAAGTTCTCCTTCTATTCTCTCCCACTCCTTGTCTCTTCATTTGATTGAGCTTTTATTCTTGGCCAATTAGTTATGGTAGTTCAACTACCTTCCTTTTGTTAAGCTTAATTAGCTTAACTAATTTGAGACAACTAATTAATAATATATGCATAAGGGTCTATTTAAATATTAACTAAATAGGTGGGACCCCTTGTCACTCCAATTTTCATTTCTTTAATAATCACCAAAACATGAAGATTAATACCCCAAATAATTGATTTAAACATCTTCCTTGTAACTCCCATCCTCATATTAATAATCAAATGTTTTAACATCAAAAAAATAGAACATGACTATATACAAAAATAGCATTATATCCATATTGACCAAAAATCTGTCTAAATATGTATTTGTTGTCCAAAATACTATCATATTAAATAAATATAATGTCCTCAAAAGAAAATAGCATTAATGGGAAACCATATTTGTTGTGAGAGGTTTTTTGTCTATTTCCATTGCTTCCCTCTTTTGATCCCGTTTATGATGTATCATGTGCAACAGTCTCCATCGGATTAGGACCATGTGGGTGGATCTCACTGATGATATGAGAGAAACTATCTTTGAGGTGAATATGGGAAGACATGGATTCAAAGGAATCTTTGGAGGACTTGGAGGGGTTGGCCACTCCTTTACCTTTATCCAACTTTGGCTTAGGAACATTAGTTTTTATCCTTTCACTTACATGAGACTATTGTACTAGCTGGGAAACAAGATCAGGTTGGGCATTTGGATTGATTGGCAGTGGATAAGGGGGTAATGTTAACAACACAATAGGCCAACCATGGTGATGAGCTACAGGTTGATGAACAAATTATTGCCAACCATCATTGGCAAGTGGTTCTAGTTGCATAGACACAAGAGGGGGAACATGAATACCAGAGATATTTTGACGCGGCTGGTAAGAAATCCTCTCAGATATAGGTTGCAAAATTCCTTGGCAACTAGATTAAAAAATCCATCTTGAAAATTTTGATTTAATTCTTGTGGATCAGTGTCAAAATGTATCGAAAATGTGTCCTTCTATGGCCTCTTTGCAAATTATTTCCTCTACCCCTATTTTCACCTCTACCTGAAGCAATATTCCAATCATGTTATGAAAAACTCTTAAAAATCCATGCATCAACACCCTACCTAAATAAAATCAAAAAGTTGGCTCTATCATTCACAACAGAAGCACATGCAATCCATCCATCATACTTTTGAACTCAATAATCAATTTCCATTTGAACATGGAATGATAGGGCTATTGGGAATATGGGGGACTTTGTAATGAAGGAAAAATGGAAGCATGAATGGGAATAAGAAGATTATTGTTCAAGCAAATGCATAGACAAACAATGTCTCCATATCCAAACTCCCAACACCAGTCATCATCTAGCCCTTTTCTTTTCCTTTTAATCTTCTTTTTTTTTTAAATGAAATTCATAATAACTGAACAGGGGATGTTTTAAATGTATTTGGGAAGGCGGTGGGCAGATAATGAGAATAAAGTGGGATAATGGACGGGAATGAGACAATTATTGTTCTATTACATGAAATAACATTTATTGAAAAATTGGCATTGCCATCATTTTCCAAAAACTTCCCTATGTTAATAATTCAAATGCAAGATACAGCAAATTTTATAGTGCTTAATATAAAACCCAATGAAAATGTCAGGACTATCAAACTTTACAATTTTCATTTCCTCTTATCCTTTTTTTTCTTTTTTTATAGATGTCCATTTAAACTAACAAAACATTTTATAGGAACTATTTACAAAGTTGTTTGAAACCAGATTGCCTCAAACCAGCATGGGAGGTTGACAAAACAAACAGCAGGCCATCGAACTCTCATTATATAAAATTTATATCACAACCCCAATACTTATTGCATAAATTGACTGGGTTTGAAACCTCAATGTGAAATTGGTAGTTATCTTTTTTTCCAAACCATATAACTTCAAAATCGACCAAACCCTCATAGATATATAACAAACGAGCCAAGACTTCATGGATATAACCAATCCTTCCCACTGTCGAGTTATCACCATAACAAACTTCAAAACCAGAGTTTGAATTTACTAATTGCCATATATCAGAAGAAAAAAACAAAGAGGTCTACGCAAACATAAGGGAGAAATATCAATAAGGGATTTTCAAAACAAAGCGACCATTTCTTTACATAACAAACTTTCCACAGACTTCCCATGGTGGTTGCAAGGAAAATATGCACGTCTCACGTATATTCACAAACAGCAAAATAATAATTCAAAAGAGCTGCAAGTCTTCCAAGGACTGGTTAAAGTGTATGGAATTATGTAATAAACACCAAAAATCCAACTTTTCTTTTATTTCACAGAGAAAACCATTTGAATTTTAATCACCAGAGATGGGTGAAACCAAAAATATTTTCCATAATTATTTTCCAACAGTCATAAAAAAATAAGCATCATTCATTATGGGTGCAACACGACCACATATTTCAAACAGAATGGAATGTCAAACATCATTCCCAGTTTGAAACGTTTAAATTCCAATAGGAAGAAAACCTATTTAAATGTAATTTGCACAACCATAATATCCACATACATCCATTATGATCTTCAGAAAGAAAACAAACTCTGTAAGCAAATATAAGAGACAACATCATGATTTTATTTGGAGCATATCTACAGTTCATGAATGGAGAGGTAAGAGCCAACATACCTGTAAGGATAATGTCGGAAATCCAATGAGCACTACTATTCCTTCAAAGCTCGAGCAAAATGGGGGAAACACTAGCCAAAGAAACCAACACAAGCATAAAGAAAGTGAAGGTGGTGAGATTGAGGTATGGTAAGAACAGAGTGCAGTAATTTCACATTGTTTCCCACATTAATTGTCACCCACCACTACCAAGTATGGAGCGCACCCAAACCACCATAACATTTTCACAAAGCACATAGTTAACCATACATATTGAATTCGCCACCAACATATTATTTCCATTTGCCAAATTTAATCGACCTCCTATAACCATTGTTTAGCACCAAAACAATTATGTCCCACATCCCTTGCTAGTGAAGGATTATAATTGCACATAACATATCAATTTTCCATAACATATACAAGTATACCATAAGTGCAATACACCATAACTTGTGATATGGCTCGTGCTTGAAGTTTAGACAACATGCCAAAATATATGTGTAGCAAGAATAAACCAAGATGCTTATCAAAACAAACATTTTCCTCCTCTCTATATTTTCAAATTAATTTGCTAGCACACTCATCATTCATCCATTTCACATGGAAATCGACTTGAATTTATGTGTTTATTCTCAAATTGTAGCATCCTTTTTTGCAAGGTAGTCATGAGCACAAATTAAAGAAGCATATTTCATCATTATTAATCATAAGGGGGTCCCACCTATTTGTTGGAAAAAGTTTAACAAGTAGCATATGCTTGTCATTGATGGCAAGTATGGTAACAGTGGAGATGGCAGGATAAGAAGGATAAAATCCCTTGGGGATTCGGACGTGAAAAATCAGGAGGAACAGCATTGAGGAAAATGCATGCAGCAAAGCTCAAGATACAGGGGTTTGCAGAGGAGAAGGAAGACAGAGATCCAGTGACCGTTGGATCCCATTCAAATTTTTTGAAAGGCCAACAGCCGTCAAATCTGCAGAAGCTGCGAGGGAGATAAGCCATCGACAGATCGGAGTTCTCAAGGTCGTGAGAACTGGGACATTGAAAGTCTTGATATCCCGACATAATCGGGACCGTCCATCTGGAAGGACGTGTGGCAGCGATTGGGCACCACCGGGAGAAGCTCGACAGGAGGCTTCATCGTAGAATCGGGAATTGGAGTTTCACGAGTCCCGTGAACAATTACAACAGAAACCCTGAAATTGCGATGAAAGAAATTCTGACTGAACCTGAACCGTCAGATCAACATGTGATCTAGACCGTCGATCCAACTCACGACAGTAGACCACATCAGCTAGGGACACGTGGCACAACTAGGTAATGACAGGTGTCAGGCAGATTCAACACTTCAGGCACATGTAAGTCACAAATCAGAGTGACACATGGCAGTATTTAACATGTGTCAAACCATGTGTGACGCTAGCAGAGTATCGGGGATCGGGACTTTGAAATGACAAAGTCACTTGACATCAGGAATGTCGATTTCGCGATATGCGATATCGCGATGTAATCTGAGCCGTCAAATTAATGTTAAATCTGAACCATTGATTCCAGTCAATGGAGAGGCGTCGGGGATCGGGACTTTGAAATGACAAGGTCACTTGACATCAGGAATGTCGATTTCGCGATGAGCGATTTGGCGATTTAATCGCAGCCACTGAATAAAGATTGCATCTGGACCGTTGATTCAAGTCTGTATCGGAGTTTCGCGGATCGCGAATTCGAGAGGCAAAGAACTCATTGCATCAAGAATGTCGATTTCACGATATGTGAAATCGCGAAATGATCTGAGCCGTAGGATCAAGTGTTGATCAGGACCGTTGATCACAGCCCGTATCGGAGTTTCGAGGATCGCGAATTCACGAGGCAAAGAACACAATGCAACGAGAATCCCGAATTCGCGATATGCGAAATCGCGAGTGAATCTGGATCGTCAGATCCAGAAATGATCAGGACCATAGATGTAAATCCATATCGAAGTTTTGGGGATCATGAATTCAAAATGGAAAGAACTCAATACAACAAGAATCTCGATTTCACGATGTGTGATATCACGATCCAATCGTGGTCATTGAAACAAGTTCATATCTGGACTGTTGGTTCAACTCTATGTCGGAGTTTTTTGAATCGCAATATGGAGAGACATAAGGCTGTGGTCACAGCCCTTGGTCATGGGAAGAGAAGGAGTCAGTCTGGATAAGCTCCACATCAGAGTTTCGGGGATCGGGATTTGTAAGTGACTAAAACTATGAACGCCAANCCCGCTGACAGGATGTTGGCTGGACGTTTGTCCTGGGTACAGGGGTTGTCCCCAGTGAAAGGTTGGCTCATGGATATTGTTTGGAAAAAACCCATTAGTTGGTTTCCTTGGGGAGGTAATCCTCCCAATGAAGGTTTTTTTCTGAAGAGGTTGGGATCACCTCCTAAGAACAACAGGGGAAACAAAGGTTTCCCCTCAGTGGGAAGTGTAAAGGGTTTTGTTCTTAAAGGTGGTGATACAATGGTGGGGACAACATATGATACAAATGTCACTACTGATGTTCGGGTTGTGGCGTCATTTGACTGAGTTAGTTGTGGTGTAGAGTGGATGGGGGAGGATTGGGGAGAATAATTTTGAAATATATGGGGGATACTAGATATGGGAGGTTGAGGGGTACATGAAGAACCATGTGATTGATCAGGTCACAAGAGTTTGAAAGCAGAATCTATGATTGTATCTACTCTAGCAAGGATATCGCGAGGTTGTTCAAAATTTTGTATAGGGTCAGATGGACCTAAAACCCTTGGTGGTTGTTTATGAAAAGGTATGAGGAACCTTACTCAAACATTTTTAGATCTTGTTGGGCTAAGGAAAGATAGTTGGGAATGTTACCCGCGGTTTATAGCCTTAAAATAAAATAAAATAATCACTTAATCTACAGGTATTAAGTATGAAGGACCAAGGATGGTTTTATATATATTATATGTAACTATGCAAAAGAAATAAAATAAGAAGTAAATTACATAATTGTGTGCATGGATAAGAGACAAGGATAAAAGCAAAATATGTACCAAATCATCAAAATTCACATGTGAGACTTAAATCAGAAATTTGATTATTATATTGATTTCATTCTAAGATACAAAGTTGAATTCTCTTTACAAACCCCTACGAGGATAGGGACCAAATTCATATTTAGAAGCCTCTGATGGGAACCATACAAAAATACTATGACAACAAAATAAAAATGAATCTAAAGATCTGGATCAGCTTGCCACAAAATCTTGCCACTTGACTCTGAAAAATATTCTTTATCAGTCATGAAATTTAATCCATAAACAAACAAGAACACACAAACTACAAAAGATAAATCATACACCTTTAAAGACAAGCTACTGGAAAATATGATTCAGTCTTGAATCTTGTTGCCTTTAATAAGACCCTCCAGTCATCAAGATGGTTAAGCCTTCAAGTAAACTCAGAATGAATGAAGAATGGAAGTATCTCACAAGTATTAAACAAACCTTTATAGAAGAAGTTCTCCTTCTATTCTCTCCCACTCCTTGTCTCTTCATTTGATTGAGCTTTTATTCTTGGCCAATTAGTTATGGTAGTTCAACTACCTTCCTTTTGTTAAGCTTAATTAGCTTAACTAATTTGAGACAACTAATTAATAATATATGCATAAGGGTCTATTTAAATATTAACTAAATAGGTGGGACCCCTTGTCACTCCAATTTTCATTTCTTTAATAATCACCAAAACATGAAGATTAATACCCCAAATAATTGATTTAAACATCTTCCTTGTAACTCCCATCCTCATATTAATAATCAAATGTTTTAACATCAAAAAAATAGAACATGACTATATACAAAAATAGCATTATATCCATATTGACCAAAAATCTGTCTAAATATGTATTTGTTGTCCAAAATACTATCATATTAAATAAATATAATGTCCTCAAAAGAAAATAGCATTAATGGGAAACCATATTTGTTGTGAGAGGTTTTTTGTCTATTTCCATTGCTTCCCTCTTTTGATCCCGTTTATGATGTATCATGTGCAACAGTCTCCATCGGATTAGGACCATGTGGGTGGATCTCACTGATGATATGAGAGAAACTATCTTTGAGGTGAATATGGGAAGACATGGATTCAAAGGAATCTTTGGAGGACTTGGAGGGGTTGGCCACTCCTTTACCTTTATCCAACTTTGGCTTAGGAACATTAGTTTTTATCCTTTCACTTACATGAGACTATTGTACTAGCTGGGAAACAAGATCAGGTTGGGCATTTGGATTGATTGGCAGTGGATAAGGGGGTAATGTTAACAACACAATAGGCCAACCATGGTGATGAGCTACAGGTTGATGAACAAATTATTGCCAACCATCATTGGCAAGTGGTTCTAGTTGCATAGACACAAGAGGGGGAACATGAATACCAGAGATATTTTGACGCGGCTGGTAAGAAATCCTCTCAGATATAGGTTGCAAAATTCCTTGGCAACTAGATTAAAAAATCCATCTTGAAAATTTTGATTTAATTCTTGTGGATCAGTGTCAAAATGTATCGAAAATGTGTCCTTCTATGGCCTCTTTGCAAATTATTTCCTCTACCCCTATTTTCACCTCTACCTGAAGCAATATTCCAATCATGTTATGAAAAACTCTTAAAAATCCATGCATCAACACCCTACCTAAATAAAATCAAAAAGTTGGCTCTATCATTCACAACAGAAGCACATGCAATCCATCCATCATACTTTTGAACTCAATAATCAATTTCCATTTGAACATGGAATGATAGGGCTATTGGGAATATGGGGGACTTTGTAATGAAGGAAAAATGGAAGCATGAATGGGAATAAGAAGATTATTGTTCAAGCAAATGCATAGACAAACAATGTCTCCATATCCAAACTCCCAACACCAGTCATCATCTAGCCCTTTTCTTTTCCTTTTAATCTTCTTTTTTTTTTAAATGAAATTCATAATAACTGAACAGGGGATGTTTTAAATGTATTTGGGAAGGCGGTGGGCAGATAATGAGAATAAAGTGGGATAATGGACGGGAATGAGACAATTATTGTTCTATTACATGAAATAACATTTATTGAAAAATTGGCATTGCCATCATTTTCCAAAAACTTCCCTATGTTAATAATTCAAATGCAAGATACAGCAAATTTTATAGTGCTTAATATAAAACCCAATGAAAATGTCAGGACTATCAAACTTTACAATTTTCATTTCCTCTTATCCTTTTTTTTCTTTTTTTATAGATGTCCATTTAAACTAACAAAACATTTTATAGGAACTATTTACAAAGTTGTTTGAAACCAGATTGCCTCAAACCAGCATGGGAGGTTGACAAAACAAACAGCAGGCCATCGAACTCTCATTATATAAAATTTATATCACAACCCCAATACTTATTGCATAAATTGACTGGGTTTGAAACCTCAATGTGAAATTGGTAGTTATCTTTTTTTCCAAACCATATAACTTCAAAATCGACCAAACCCTCATAGATATATAACAAACGAGCCAAGACTTCATGGATATAACCAATCCTTCCCACTGTCGAGTTATCACCATAACAAACTTCAAAACCAGAGTTTGAATTTACTAATTGCCATATATCAGAAGAAAAAAACAAAGAGGTCTACGCAAACATAAGGGAGAAATATCAATAAGGGATTTTCAAAACAAAGCGACCATTTCTTTACATAACAAACTTTCCACAGACTTCCCATGGTGGTTGCAAGGAAAATATGCACGTCTCACGTATATTCACAAACAGCAAAATAATAATTCAAAAGAGCTGCAAGTCTTCCAAGGACTGGTTAAAGTGTATGGAATTATGTAATAAACACCAAAAATCCAACTTTTCTTTTATTTCACAGAGAAAACCATTTGAATTTTAATCACCAGAGATGGGTGAAACCAAAAATATTTTCCATAATTATTTTCCAACAGTCATAAAAAAATAAGCATCATTCATTATGGGTGCAACACGACCACATATTTCAAACAGAATGGAATGTCAAACATCATTCCCAGTTTGAAACGTTTAAATTCCAATAGGAAGAAAACCTATTTAAATGTAATTTGCACAACCATAATATCCACATACATCCATTATGATCTTCAGAAAGAAAACAAACTCTGTAAGCAAATATAAGAGACAACATCATGATTTTATTTGGAGCATATCTACAGTTCATGAATGGAGAGGTAAGAGCCAACATACCTGTAAGGATAATGTCGGAAATCCAATGAGCACTACTATTCCTTCAAAGCTCGAGCAAAATGGGGGAAACACTAGCCAAAGAAACCAACACAAGCATAAAGAAAGTGAAGGTGGTGAGATTGAGGTATGGTAAGAACAGAGTGCAGTAATTTCACATTGTTTCCCACATTAATTGTCACCCACCACTACCAAGTATGGAGCGCACCCAAACCACCATAACATTTTCACAAAGCACATAGTTAACCATACATATTGAATTCGCCACCAACATATTATTTCCATTTGCCAAATTTAATCGACCTCCTATAACCATTGTTTAGCACCAAAACAATTATGTCCCACATCCCTTGCTAGTGAAGGATTATAATTGCACATAACATATCAATTTTCCATAACATATACAAGTATACCATAAGTGCAATACACCATAACTTGTGATATGGCTCGTGCTTGAAGTTTAGACAACATGCCAAAATATATGTGTAGCAAGAATAAACCAAGATGCTTATCAAAACAAACATTTTCCTCCTCTCTATATTTTCAAATTAATTTGCTAGCACACTCATCATTCATCCATTTCACATGGAAATCGACTTGAATTTATGTGTTTATTCTCAAATTGTAGCATCCTTTTTTGCAAGGTAGTCATGAGCACAAATTAAAGAAGCATATTTCATCATTATTAATCATAAGGGGGTCCCACCTATTTGTTGGAAAAAGTTTAACAAGTAGCATATGCTTGTCATTGATGGCAAGTATGGTAACAGTGGAGATGGCAGGATAAGAAGGATAAAATCCCTTGGGGATTCGGACGTGAAAAATCAGGAGGAACAGCATTGAGGAAAATGCATGCAGCAAAGCTCAAGATACAGGGGTTTGCAGAGGAGAAGGAAGACAGAGATCCAGTGACCGTTGGATCCCATTCAAATTTTTTGAAAGGCCAACAGCCGTCAAATCTGCAGAAGCTGCGAGGGAGATAAGCCATCGACAGATCGGAGTTCTCAAGGTCGTGAGAACTGGGACATTGAAAGTCTTGATATCCCGACATAATCGGGACCGTCCATCTGGAAGGACGTGTGGCAGCGATTGGGCACCACCGGGAGAAGCTCGACAGGAGGCTTCATCGTAGAATCGGGAATTGGAGTTTCACGAGTCCCGTGAACAATTACAACAGAAACCCTGAAATTGCGATGAAAGAAATTCTGACTGAACCTGAACCGTCAGATCAACATGTGATCTAGACCGTCGATCCAACTCACGACAGTAGACCACATCAGCTAGGGACACGTGGCACAACTAGGTAATGACAGGTGTCAGGCAGATTCAACACTTCAGGCACATGTAAGTCACAAATCAGAGTGACACATGGCAGTATTTAACATGTGTCAAACCATGTGTGACGCTAGCAGAGTATCGGGGATCGGGACTTTGAAATGACAAAGTCACTTGACATCAGGAATGTCGATTTCGCGATATGCGATATCGCGATGTAATCTGAGCCGTCAAATTAATGTTAAATCTGAACCATTGATTCCAGTCAATGGAGAGGCGTCGGGGATCGGGACTTTGAAATGACAAGGTCACTTGACATCAGGAATGTCGATTTCGCGATGAGCGATTTGGCGATTTAATCGCAGCCACTGAATAAAGATTGCATCTGGACCGTTGATTCAAGTCTGTATCGGAGTTTCGCGGATCGCGAATTCGAGAGGCAAAGAACTCATTGCATCAAGAATGTCGATTTCACGACATGCGAAATCACGAAATGATCTGAGCCGTAGGATCAAGTGTTGATCAGGACCGTTGATCACACCCGTATCGGAGTTTCGAGGATCGCGAATTCACGAGGCAAAGAACACAATGCAACGAGAATCCCGATTTCGCGATATGCGAAATCGCGAGTGAATCTGGATCGTCAGATCCAGAAATGATCAGGACCATAGATGTAAATCCATATTGAAGTTTTGGGGATCACGAATTCAAAATGGAAAGAACTCAATACAACAAGAATCTCGATTTCACGATGTGTGATATCACGATCCAATCGTGGTCATTGAAACAAGTTGATATCTGGACCGTTGTTTCAACTCTATGTCGGAGTTTCGTGAATCGCAATATGGAGAGACATAAGGCTGTGGTCACAGCCCTTGGTCACGGGAAGAGAAGGAGTCAGTCCAGATAAGCTCCACATCGTAGTTTTGGGGATCGGGATTTGTAAGTGACTAAAACTATGAACGCCAAGAGTGCCGAAATCACGATATATGAAATCTCGATTGGATCTGAACCGTTGGATCAAGTATTGATCGCAGGGATACTATTGCATGCAACAGTGAAACTACCAAAAACCACTGATGGTTTCATCTAGAGGACTAGAAGACACTTGGGAAAATGGCCAGAGAAGCTGAAGAGTTACGATGAAGATCATGCAGAGCACTCGAGAGATGGAGAAGATTGGCGCGCTTGGAGCATGCAGAGGAATAGAGAACATTGCATGCACAAGGTGCACGGAAGCTATAAATACACAGTACAGAGAAGAGAAGGGGTTGTTGTTGGTATTGTTGTTGTTGGAGGTTGGTGTGATTGTTGCTTGTAAAGGTGATTCAGGTGTGAATAAGGATCAGAGTGCAGCAGCTGAATAACACAGAAGAGGAACTGTGCAGAGAATGGAGATGGCACACAGAGCATAAAAAGAAGAAGACCAGACAGCGCAAGTGATATGTGCAGAAAGGCAGTGTGGCAGAAAGAGCAATGAGATGCAGCAGAACAGTGATAAGTTGGGCAAGCCACTGTTGAACATTATATCACTGTAATAAGTTTCAGAAGCAAAGATTTATATTTCAGGGTGGTTGGGAGGTGCTAGGGAGGACTGTTGTCCTCAGAGGTTCAAGTGGGTACTTGAACACAGGGAGTTTGTGCTTCCTTCTAGTTGGTGCTAGAGAAACCAGGGAGTCGGTGCTTCCTTCTAGTTGGTGCTAGAGAAACCAGGGAGTCGGTGCTTCCTTCTAGCTGGTGCTAGAGAAAAAAGAGAGTTGGTGCTCTCAGCAAGTTGCAGCTTGCAAAGCTGAGGTTGTAGCCTCATTATGAGTTGGTGCTCATATGTATGATATTGTAAAGAATGTAATCATTACTTATCATATAAAAGAAAAGAGGTTTTTACCCTGCATGGGTTTCCTCAGAAAATATATGTCTCTGTGTTTCTCATATATGTGACTGATGTTGAATGTGCATGTGTTTATTTCTCTGCATTATTGTGATCATCATTCAGTGTTTTTGCAAAGAGTTTTAAAAAGAAGCATAATTGTTTAAGCTCAGTAACAACTGATTCNGATTTGTAAGTGACTAAAACTATGAACGCCAAGAGTGCCGAAATCACAATATATGAAATCTCGATTGGATCTGAACTGTTGGATCAAGTATTGATCGCAGGGATACTATTGCATGCAACAGTGAAACTACCAAAAACCACTGATGGTTTCAGCTAGAGGACTAGAAGACACTTGGGAAAACGGCCAGAGAAGCTGAAGAGTTACGATGAAGATCATGCAGAGCACTCGAGAGATGGAGAATATTGGCGCGCTTGGAGCATGCAGAGGAATAGAGAACATTGCATGCACAAGGTGCACGGAAGCTATAAATACACAGTACAAAGAAGAGAAGGGGTTGTTGTTGTTGTTGTTTTTGTTGTTGTAGGTTGGTGTGATTGTTGCTTGTAAAGGTGATTCAGGTGTGAATAAGGATCAGAGTGCAGCAGCTGAATAGCACAGAAGAGGAACTGTGCAGAGAATGGAGATGGAACACGGAGCATAAAAAGAAAAAGACCAGACAGCGCAAGTGATATGTGCAGAAAGGCAGTGTGGCAGAAAGAGCAATGAGATGCAGCAGAACAGTGATAAGTCGGGCAAGCCACTGTTGAACATTATATCACTGTAATAAGTTTCAGAAGCAAAGATTTATATTTCAGGGTGGTTGGGAGGTTCTAGGGAGGACTGTTGTCCTCAGAGGTTCAAGTGGGTACTTGAACACAGGGAGTTGGTACTTCCTTCTAGTTGGTACTAGAGAAACTAGGGAGTCGGTGCTTCCTTCTAGTTGGTGCTAGAGAAAACAGAGATTTGGTGCTCTCAGCAAGTTGCAGCTTGCAAAGCTGAGGTTGTAGCCTCATTATGAGTTGGTGCTCATATGTATGATANGTTTAAAACAAGCCCCTCGAGCCTGGTATCATAGACTGGATATGTATCTCAAAGACAAAGGGTTCAAGAGAGGAACAACTGACAACAATCTGTATATTAAGACAGAGGATAATGATTTGCTCATCGTACTAGTCTTTGTAGATGACATCATCTTTGGATGTAATAAGGAATCACTGGTACAATGGTTTGCTTCTGCCATGGAGTCTGAATTTGAAATGTCTATGATAGGAGAACTACCATTTTTCCTTGGTCTGCAAATTACTCAGAGGTCCGATGGGATTTTCATTTCTCAAGGAAAATATTTAAGAGAAATGATGAAAAGGTTTCAAATGGAAGATGCTAAACCTGTGGGTACACTTATGGTAACTGGATGCAAATTAAGCAAGGATGATGATTCACCTGATGTTGATCAAAGCTCATATCGATCAATGATAGGAAGCCTGTTGTACATCATAGCATCTCGCCCAGACATAATGCATGTTGTAGGAATGGTAGGAAGATATCAGGCTACACCTAAACAGATTCATTTGCAAGCTATCAAAAGAATATTCAGGTACTTAAAAGAAACAATGAATTATGGTCTGTGGTATCCCAGAAATCAAAGTCTTCAGTTGACTGCTTATTCAGATGTAGATTGGGCAAATTGTGTTGATGAAAGCAAAAGCACCAGTGAAGAAGCATTATTCTTGGGTAACTCCTTAGTAGTCTAGCTTAGTAAAAAGAAAGGTTCCATTTCTTTATCAACCATAGAGGCAGAGTACATTGTTGCTGCTACCTGTTGCACATAGGTATTATGGATGATTTAGACACTTGCAGACTTAGAGGTAAAATATACTGCACCGATCCCAATTCATTGTGATAACACAAGTGCCATCAGTGTGTCTAAAAATCCTATCCTCCACTCCAAGACAAAACATATTCCCATAAAATATCATTTTCTGAGAGAGCAAGTCACCAATTAGATTGTTCAGGTCCATTACATTCCCACTTCAGAACAAATTGCAGACATCTTTACTAAGCCCCTAGCCAAGACACCCTTTGAATATCTCAGACAGAAGCTGGGTGTCATTTCGTTTTCCACCAAAAAGAGTCCATCCTATTAGGGGGAGATTTGTATTGTTTGATTATCTAATGTCTCCTACATTTACTACAATAGCTCAGCGGGAGCATGTCTCTTCTTTGACATTGATGTCAAAGGGGGAGAAAAGAATTCAGGTGTTGTAGTTGCCATCAATGCCAAAGGGGGAGATTGTTGGCAAAAGTTTAACAAGTAGCGTATGCTTGTCATTGATGGCAAGTACAACAGTGGAGATGGCAGGATAAGAAGGATAAAATCCCTTGGGGATTCGGACGTGAAAGCACAGGAGGAACAACATTGAGGAAAATGCACGCAGCAAAGCTCAAGATACAGGAGTTTGCAAAGGAGAAGGAAGACAAAGATCCAGTGACCGTTGGATCCCATTCAAATTTCCTGAAAGGCCAACAACCATCAGATCTGCAGAAGCTGCGAGGGAGATAAGCCATCAGGAGATTGGAGTTCTCAAGGTTGTGAGAACCAGGACATTGAAAGTCTCAATATCCCAACATAATCAGGACCGTCCATTTGGAAGGACGTGTGGCAGTGATCGGGCACCACCAGGAGAAGCTTGACAGGAGGCTTCATCGCAGAATTGAGAATCGGAGTTTCACGAGTCCAGTGAATAACTACAACAGAAACCCCTAAATCGCGATGAAAGAAATCCCGACTGAACCTGAACCGTCAGATCAACATGTGATCTAGACCGTCGATCCAACTCACAACAGCAGAACATGTCAGCTAGGGACACGTGGCACAACCAGGTAATGACAACTGTCAGGCAGATTCAACACTTCAGGCACATATAAGTCACGAATCAGAGTGACACGTGGAAGTATTTAACATGTGTCAAACCACGTGTGATGTCAGCAGAGTATCGGGGATCGGGAATTTGAAATGACAAAGTCACTTGACATCAAGAATGTCAATTTCGCGATATGCAATATCGCGATGTAATCTGAGCCGTAAGATTAAGGTTAAATTTGAACCATTGATTCCAGTCAATGGAGAGGCGTTGAGGATCGGGACTTTGAAATGACAAAGTAACTTGACATCAGGAATGCCAATTTCGCGATGAGCGATGAGCGATTTAATCGCAGCCGCTGAATAAAGATCGCATCTGGACCGTTGATTCAAGTCTGTATCAGAGTTTTGCGGATTGCAAATTCGAGAGGAAAAGAACTCATTGCATCAAGAATGTCGATTTCGCGATATGCAAAATCTCGAAATGATCTGAGCCATAGGATCAAGTGTTGATCAGGACCGTTGATCACAGCCCGTATCGGAGTTTCGGGGATCGCAAGTTCATGAGGCAAAGAACACAATGCAACGAGAATCTCGATGTCGTGATATGCGAAATCGTGAGTGAATATGGACTGTCAGATCTAGAAGTGATCAGGACTGTAGATGTAACTCCATATCGGAGTTTTGGGGATCACGAATTCAAAATGGAAAGAGCTCAATACAACAAGAATCCTGATTTCACGATGTGCGATATCACGATCCAATCGTGGCCGTTGAAACAAGCTCATATTTGGACCGTTGGTTCAACTCTGTGTTGAATTTTCATGAATCGCAATATGGAGAGACATAAGGTTGTGGTCACAACCCTTGGTCACGGGAAGAGAAGGAGTTAGTCGAGATAAGCTTCACATCGGAGTTTCGGGGATTGGGATTTTTAAGTGACTAAAACTATGAACACCAAGAGTGTCGAAATCGCAATATATGAAATCTCGATTGGATCTGAACCATTGGATCAAGTATTGATTGCAGGGATACTGTTGCATGCAACAGTAAAAATACCAGAAACCATTGATGGTTTCAGCCAGAGGACTAGAAGACACTTGGGAAAACGATTAGAGAAGCTGAAGAGTTACGATGAAGATCACGCAGAGCACTCGAGAGGTGGAGAAGATTGGTGTGGTTGGAGCATGCAGAGGAATGGAGAACATTGCATGCAGAAGGTGCATAGAAGATATAAATACATAGTACAGAGAAGAGAAGGGGTTGTTGTTGTTGCTGTTGCTGTTGGACGTTGGTGTGATTGTTGCTTGTAAAGGTGATTCAGGTGTGAAGAAGGATAAGAGTGCAGCAGCTGAATAACACAGAAGAGGAACTATGCAGAGAATGGAGATGGTGCATAGAACATAAAAAGTAGAAGACCAGACAACGCAAGTGATATGTGCAGAAAGGAAGTGTGGCAGAAAGAGCAACGAGATGTAGTAGAATAGTGATAAGTTGGGTAAGCCATTGTTAAACATTATATCACTGTAATAAGTTTCAGAAGCAAATATTTATATTTCAGGGTGGTTGGGAGGTGCTAGGGAGGATTGTTGTCCTCAGAGGTTCAAGTGGGTTCTTGAACACAGGGNTGACTTATGGTCTGTGGTATCCCAGAAATCAAAGTCTTCAGTTGACTGCTTATTCAGATGCAGATTGCAGATTGGGCAAACTGTGTTGATGAAAGAAAAAGCACCAGTGGAGGAGAATTCTTCTTGGGTAACTCCTTAGTAGCCTGGCTTAGTAAAAAGCAAGGTTCAATTTCCTTATCAACCACAGAAGCAGAGTACATTGTTGCTGCTACCTGTTGCACACGGGTATTATGGATGATTCAGACACTTGCAGACTTAGAGGTAAAATATACTGCACTGATCCAAATTCATTGTGATAACACAAGTGCCATCAGTGTGTCTAAAAATCATGTCCTCCACTCCAAGACAAAACATATTCCCATAAAATATCATTTTCTGAGAGAGCAGGTCACCAATCAGATTGTTCAGGTCCATTACATTCCCACTTCAGAACAAATTGCAGACATCTTTACTAAGCCCCTAGCCAAGACATCGTTTGAATATCTCAGACAGAAGCTGGGTGTCATTTCATTTTCCACCTAAAAGATTCCATTCTGTTAGGGGGAGATTTGTATTGTTTGATTATCTAATGTCTCCTACATTTACTGCAATAGCTCAGGGGGAGCATGTCTCTTCTTTGACATTGATGTCAAAGGGAGAGAAAATAATTTGGGTGTTGTAGTTGCCATCAATGCCAAAGGGGGAGATTGTTGGAAAAAGTTTAACAAGTAGCGTATGCTTGTCATTGATGGCAAGTATGGTAAAAGTGGAGATGGCAGGATAAGAAGGATAAAATCCCTTGGGGATTCGGACGTTAAAGCTTAGGAGGAACATCATTGAGGAAAACGCGCGTAGCAAAGCTCAAGATACAGGAGTTTGCAGAGGAGAAGGAATACAGAGATCCAGTGACCGTTGGATCCCATTCAAATTTCCCGAAAGGCTGACAGCCATCAGATCTGCAGAAGCTGCGAGGGAGATAAGCCATCGGGAGATCGGAGTTCTCAAGGTCGTGAGAACTGGGACATTCAAAGTCTCGATATCCCGACATAATCGGGACCGTCCATATGGAAGGATGCGTGGCAGCGATCAGGCGCCACCGAGAGAAGCTCGACAGAAGGCTTCATTGCAGAATTGGGAATCGGAGTTTCACGAGTCCCGTGAACAATTACAACAGAAACCCCGAAATTACGATGAAAGAAATCCCGACTGAACCTGAACCATCAGATCAACATGTGATCTAGACCGTCGATCCAACTCACGACAGCAGACCACATCAACTAGGGACACATGGCACAACCAAGTAATGATAGGTGTCAGGCAGATTCAACACTTTAGGCACATTTAAGTCACGAATCAGAGTGACACGTGGCAATATTTAACACGTGTCAAACCACATGTGACGTCAGCAGAGTATCGGGGATTGGGACTTTGAAATGACAAAGTCACTTGACATCAGGAATGTCGATTTCGCGATATGCGATATCGTGATGTAATCTGAGCCGTCAGATTAAGGTTAAATATGAACCGTTGATTCCGGTCAATGGAGAGGCATTGGGGATCGAGACTTTGAAATGATAAAGTCACTTGACATCAGGAATGTCGATTTCGTGATGAGAGATTTGGCGATTTAATCGCAGTCATTGAATAAAGATCGCATCTGGACCGTTGATTCAACTCTGTATCGGAGTTTTGCGGATCGCGAATTCGAGAGGCAAAGAACTCATTGCATCAAGAATGTCGATTTCTCAATATGCGAAATCACGAAATGATCTGAGCTGTAGGATCAAGTGTTGATCAGGACCGTTGATCATAGCCCGTATCAGAGTTTCGGGGATCGCGAATTCACGAGGCAAAGAACACAATACAACGAGAATCCCGATTTCGCGATATGCGAAATCGCGAGTGAATTTGGACCGTCAGATCCAAAAATGATCAGGATCGTAGATGTAACTCCATATCGGAGTTTCGGGGATCGCGAATTCAAAATGGAAAGAACTCAAGATAACAAGAATCATGATTTCACGATGTGCGATATCACGATCCAATCGTGGTCGTTGAAACAAGTTCATATCTGGACCATTGGTTCAACTCCGTGTCAGAGTTTTGTGAATCGCAATATGGAGAGACATAAGGTTGTGGTCACAGCCCTTGGTCACGGGAAGAGAAGGAGTCAGTCCGGATAAGCTCCACATCGAAGTTTCGGGGATCAGGATTTGTAAGTGACTAAAACTATGAACGCCAAGAGTGCCGAAATCGTGATATATGAAATCTCTATTGGATCTTAACCGTTGGATCAAGTATTGATCGCAGGGCTACTGTTGCATGCAATAGTGAAACTGCCAAAAACCACTGATGGTTTCAGCTAGAGGACTAGAAGACACTTGGGAAAATGGCCAGAGAAGCTGAAGAGTTACAATGAAGATCACACAGAGCACTTGAGATATGGAGAAGATTGGCGCGGTTGGAGCATGCAGAGGAATAGAGAACATTGCATGCACAAGGTGCACGAAAGCTATAAATACACAGTACAGAGAAGAGAAGGGGTTGTTGTTGTTGCTGTTGTTGTTGGAGGTTGGTGTGATTGTTGCTTGTAAAGGTGATTCAGGTGTGAAGAAAGATCAGAATGCAACAGCTGAATAGAACAGAAGAGGAACCATGCAGAGAATGGAGATGGCGCACAGAGCATAAAAAGCAGAAGACCAAACAGCGCAAGTGATATGTGCAGAAAGGCAGTGTGGCAGAAAGAGCAACGAGATGCAGCAAAATAGTGATAAGTCGGGTAAGCCACTGTTGAACATTATATCACTGTAATAAGTTTCAGAAGCAAAGATTTATATTTCAGGGTGTTTGGGAGGTGCTAGGGAGGATTGTTGTCCTCAGAGGTTCAAGTGGGTGCTTCAACACAGGGAGTTGGTGCTTCCTTCTAGTTGGTGCTAGAGAAACCAGGGAGTCGGTGCTTCCTTCTAGTTGGTGCTAGAGAAAACAGAGAGTCGGTGCTCTCAGCAAGTTGCAGCTTGC